>SNVD02003023.1:0-170862 GCA_013180625.2 Boswellia sacra | reverse complement strand
ATAACAATAGAATTCAATCCACAGTATGAAACTATCCATTTCTAACTGCATAAGCATTATCTAAATTGTAAAGAAAAGAAATGCTTCGAGTTCACTTCGGTTACATTTGCGCTCCCGCGCCAATTTACTTTCTAAACCTCTATAGGTCGATTCAGCCTCACACAAGTGAGTTCACATTTCTTTACTCATCGCTTTTTTATGTCCAATCACAATCATATAATGAGGAAGCTTCCACAGTATCAATTACAGTCACCTAGGGGAAAAGGCTCTCTAATCAAGGTAGGACTTTTCATTTCACAGTCAGTTCCCATATAATAGCTCAAGGTTAGTCTGACAATCCGGGTGATACCGGGCCCATGCTACCGAATCTCGTATAGAGAAACACATGGTCCAGACCTCCCCTCAAGCCATGGGAGTACGGAATGCTCAAGGCTAGTCTGACAATCCGGGTGATACCAGGCCCATGCTACCGAATCTCATCTAGAGAAACACATGGTCCAGACCTCCCCTCAAGCCATGAAACAGTACAGAACAATACAAATACATTTAGATGCCTACACTTGAAATAGCTCGAGGCTAGTCTGACAATCCGGGTGATACCGGGCCCATGCTACCGAATCTCATCTAGAGAAACACATGGTCCAGACCTCCCCTCAAGCCATGAGAGCTAAACTTCCTAGGTCTGGGCATGCCAATCACGTTTCATCATTCACAATCAGTCACATAAAAGAAGCTCTATATTAGGCTTCCAAAACAATCACAATATTTCACATTCAAGTATCAAGTTGCTAGCATTTAATAGTATTACAGTCCATAAAATTTCATACATACAGTACACAATTTATTGTGGCCTCAGATTAGTTAGCTTACTTACCTTGTATGGCTGCTTTTCAATGCTTTTGATTGACCTAAAAATTAAACAAAAATCTCTTTTTAGGTCACCATACAATTGTAAAACATTTCCCCTTTTTGGCTCTATTTATATACTTACTTTGACAAACAATTTACAACAACACTTGTCTACTTTCAAAATTCACACAATTTGGTAGACATCTTTTAGACACATACCTCATGTCTTATTAAAATTTTTAGAGCAAATTGGGGTCACTAGGTCACTCAAAATAATCAAATTCATTACCTCAACCATCCTGCCACTGCATTGACTTCACTGAGCAATATCAACTTAAAAATTTGTAGGAATTTCAATTCTACTCAAATGGCTACAAAAATTTACATTCTGGTATATAACATATGTATATACCTCCATACCAAAAATCAGGGCTTTTTAAGGTGTTTAACCCATTCAAATCCATTTATTTCTAACTGCCCTGTTTTGGAAACTAAAAATTTCAGTTTTAATAAGCCAAATTTAAAAATCTATAACAATTCACACAGACCTTCAATCTCAGTGAAAATTTACAGTCTCATATATGACACATAAAAGGACTTGCATACCAAAATTCAGATAATTCTATGAAGATTTGGACCTTCAAATAATTTCGTTTTCCCCTGCTCTGTTCCAAAACAGGGGAATTGTGAGATCCCCGCCCAGAAGTTCATAAATTCACCATAATTCACACACTTTGAATTTTTAAGTGATTTCAATTTCTGTACACTTCTGGGTATGTCTATTTTCATCAGTAAAATTTTTAGAACCAGAAAATATTTCCTTAAATTTTAGAAATTTTCGAAATAGATACTGTTCAGTATAAAAACACTGCAGTATTTGAATTAATCTATCATTTTCACACTTAATCTCCTTCAATTCTCATCCTAAATCATGGTTTCACACAAATTCCAAGCATACATGGCAGTGATTCTCATATCCACATCACAACCCAAGGAAATTTTTGCACAATTAGACTATAGCACAAGGTATACTAATTAGAAAATTGATTCTCACCTCTTTCTTCTTCCTTCTTCCTCCTTCCTTACTTCCTTGCCTTGGATTGTTGATGATTTGGTGTTTTTGTGAAGAAAAAATGGAGAGAAAAAAAGGGCTGGATGGTGACCTAAGAGGCCAAATTGATGGAATTCTAAAATTCCTCTTATTTATATAGTAAACAAGAATTTTATATTAGCCCTCCCTCTTCTCATTCTTTCAATTAAGCCCACCATTCTTTCATTTATTACACTACAATTCATATACATCACATATACATTTATACATATTATTACATATGTATTTATTATACACCATGCCATGTACACTAAAAATTTAGGATGTTACAACTCTCCCCCCCCTTAAAAGAATTTCGTCCTCGAAATTCAATACAATCATTCAAATAAACAGGGGTATTTGGTCCGCATTTCTTCATCTAATTCCCAAGTTGCTTCCTCTATGGAGTGACTTTCCCATAGTACTTTCACCAATGGTATGCTCCTTTTTCGAAGTCCATGTTCTTTGCGATCTATGATTGGAACCGGTCTCTCCTCATATGTAAGATCAGCTTTCAACTCCTGAAGTTCAGAACTCAGCACATGGGATGGATCAGAAACATACTTCCTTAACATAGAGACATGAAAGACATCATGCACTCCAGACAATGAAGGTGGCAAGGCAAGTTTATATGCTGCCTCTCCAATCCTTTCCATAATCTCATAAGAGCCAATATATCTTGGACTTAATTTTCCCTTCCTTCCAAATCGCATCACTCCCTTCAGAGGGGTAACTTTAAGGAACACTTTATCTCCTGTTACAAATTCTAACTTCTTCCTTCGCTGATCAGCATAACTCTTCTGTCTGCTTTGTGCTGCATTCATTCTGTCCTTCACTTTTCGGATGATATCACATGTTTGTTGTACAATTTCGGGCCCAATTATCTTTCTTTCGCCAACCTCATCCCAATAGATGGGTGATCTACACTTCCTCCCATACAAGGCTTCATAAGGGGCCATTCCTATTGTGGATTGATAGCTATTGTTGTATGCAAATTCAACCAAAGTCAAGTGCTTATCCCAGCTATCCTTGAAGTCCAACACACAGGCTCTAAGCATATCTTCCAGAATCTGGATGGTCCTTTCCGATTGACCATCTGTCTGAAGATGGAAAATTGTGCTGAACTTTAGTTTAGTGCCCAAAGCCTTATGTAAACTTTTCCAGAATTGGGAGGTAAATCTTGGGTCCCGATCTGAAACAATAGATACCGGTACTCCATGTAGTCTAACAATATCATCTACATAAAGTTGGGCATATCTGTCCCTAGTGAAGGTAGTGCGCACAGGAAGAAAATGCGCTGATTTTGTCAATCGGTCCACAATCACCCAAATTACATTACATCCATTCCTCATCTTTGGTAGACCCACAACAAAATCCATAGTGATGTGTTCCCATTTCCATTCTGGTATTGATAGTGGATTTAGTAATCCCGATGGCCTTTGATGTTCAGCTTTAACTTATTGACAAACTAAGCATTGTTCAACAAATTGAGTTATTTCCTTCTTCATACCAACCCACCAGTAGTTATTTCGGAGATCCCTATACATCTTTGTACAACCAGGATGCACCGAATAAGGAGAACTATGTGCTTCATTCAATATTTTTGGTTTCAACTCTATCACATTTGGCACACATAATCTTCCTTCGAAGTATAATACCCCGTCGGAAGAGATAACAAAACCTGGCCTCTTCCCCAATGGAACTTCTTCCCTCACCTTCTTCAAAAAGGCATCTTCACATTGACTCTTCTTGATCTTCTCAATAATGGTGGGTTGCACTATCAATGAAGCCAAGTGTAAGCATTTATTTGGCTGAACAATCTCAATAGCAAGTTTCTCCAGATCTTGCATTATTGACCGTTGTGTGGTAATTAAAGTGGCCATATGTCCAGAAGACTTTCTACTCAAGGCATCCACCACCACATTGGCTTTTCCAGGATGATAATTAATGACACAATCATAATCCTTGACCAACTCTAGCCATCGCCTTTGCCTCATATTTAATTCCTTTTGAGTGAAGAAATATTTAAGGCTCTGGTGGTCAGTATAGATCTTACATCTTGCTCCGTATAAGTAATGCCTCCCAATCTTCAATGCAAACACCACTGCTGCCAGTTCTAGATCATGGGTAGGGTAATTCTTCTCATAGTCCTTCAATTATCGAGATGCATAGGCTATAACTTTGCCATTTTGCATCAAAACACACCCCAACCCGTTCTTAGAAGCATCACTGTATATCACAAATCCTTCTGAACCAGAAGGAATGGTCAGTACTGGAGCTGTCACTAATCGATTTTTGAGTTCCTGGAAACTCTTTTCACAGTTTTCCGACCATACAAAAGCTACATTCTTCCTGGTCAACTGTGTTAAGGGCGATGCTATCTTGGAAAAGCCTTCAACGAATCTCCTATAATATCCAGCCAGTCCCAGAAAGCTACGCACTTCGGTTACATTAGTTGGTCTTGGCCACTTCACAACAGCTTCCACTTTGTTTGGGTCTACTGAGATCCCATCACCTGAAACAATGTGACCCAAGAAGGAAATTTGATTGAGCCAAAACTCGCATTTCTTGAATTTGGCATACAGTTTCTTCTCTCTCAATAATTGTAATACCTTTCTCAAATGCTCTTCGTGTTCTTCAGAATTCTTAGAATACACCAAGATATCATCAATGAACACAATGACGAATTTATCTAAGAATTCCTTAAAAACACGGTTCATAAGATCCATAAAAGCAGTTGGAGCATTCGTGAGTCCGAAAGGCATCACCAAGAATTCATAGTGCCCATAACTCGTTCGAAAAGCAGTCTTGGAGATGTCTTCCTTTCTAATATTTAACTGATGGTATCCGGATCGAAGATCGATCTTAGAAAACACACTTGCCCCATGCAACTGATCGAGTATATCATCAATCCTTGGAAGTGGATACTTGTTCTTTATAGTCACCCGATTCAACTCATGATAATCAATGCATAATCTCATTGTCCCATCCTTTTTCTTCACAAACAGAACTGGTGCTCCCCAAGGAGAGACACTGGGACAGATGAAACGTTTATCCAGTAACTCCTGTAACTGCTCCTTCAGTTCTTTAAGTTTCGTTGGTGACATCCGATATGGAACTTTGGATATAGGAGTGGTTCCTGGTAAAAGATCGATAGTGAACTCAATTTCTCGGTCGGGAGGGAGTCCGGGTAAGTCTTCTGCAAATATATCTGTAAATTCATTTACCATTGGAATGTTTTGAATACTCCTTCCTTCCTTCGGTGTTTCCGTAACACAAGCTAAGAAGCCTATACATCCTTTCCGACAAAGCTGCACTCCAATCTGAGTGGAGTATGGAATACCACTTTCTTCTCAAAACACTTGACATCTACATGACATTTAGACAGCCAATCCATACCCAGAATCACATCAAAATCACGCATCTCCAAGATGATTAGATTGCCTCTAACTCTTGGCTATCTATTTTAATCGGGCAGGATTTCAACTCTTCTCTAGCACACAATGCCATCCCCGAAGGAGTAGAGACACACATCTCAACCTCCATAATTGAAGGCTTTACCTCCACTTTATGAGCAAAAGTATGAGACATAAAGGAATGAGTGGCACCTGAATCAAACAATACATGAGCATTAAGACCAAGAACAGAGATAATACCATAAACAACCGATGGAGCCTCCCGTGCTTCAGTGGTGGTAAGGGCATAAACTCTTCCTTGAGCTCGTGGTTCTCTACCCGGTGCATTCTGAACTCTACCAGGAGTAATTAAAGTTTGACTGGTTTCAAGACATGATGCAACAAAATGTCCAGTTTTTCCACACCGGAAGCACGCTCCAGTCTTGAAATGACACATTCCTTTATGTGGTTTGTGGCATGTGTCACATACAGGAAATTCTTTCCTACCCGAATTCTGCTTCTTCTTTCCTTTGCCTTTCTCGAACCGTTTGTTATTGTTCCTCCATGGCTTCCTTGGTTGAGAACCAGAACCCTCTTCTCATTTCCTCCACGGTAGGGTTATCAGCCCTCCTGGGTCGTCCCGATCGAGACATGACTATCAATTCTTATCATCAGAACAGAATGAGGCCCCATATAATAACAATAATGCTAATAATAACAATTAGCACTCCTCATCATATACAACCATTTCAGAGATTTCAATATGGAAATCAAACAATTATCAATCTTACTTACTATGGAGGATTTGGCATGGACTTTGTTCCCTTGACCGCTTGCAATAAAAGTGTCTACAGAATCTTAAACCTATGCTCTGATACCACTACTGTCACAACCCATACTGGACATACAGAAAGTAACATTTTATGCAGTAATTTAAATGTGAACTCTAAAATTTCTTTAAAAAATTAATATAAGTATAACCCAAATAGAGTTCCTAATGACAACCACTGCATTTATGTACATTCAAAAAATCAAAAGAAGTTCTACAGTATGGCTATGCTAATATAGAGCAGCGGTCTATGGTTGCCAAGGGAACTCTGTCAATAATGCCAAAAGTCCTCCATCCCTAGCTCAATCTATTAATCACCTGAGGCACACAACAACTTTTATGAGTAAAACTCAGTAAGTAAGCTAAGCGAATATACAGCAATAAACAATAACAATAGAATTCAATCCACAGTATGAAACTATCCATTTCTAACTGCATAAGCATTATCTAAATTGTAAAGAAAAGAAATGCTTCGAGTTCACTTCGGTTACATTTGCGCTCCCGCGCCAATTTACTTTCTAAACCTCTATAGGTCGATTCAGCCTCACATAAGTGAGTTCACATTTCTCTACTCATCGCTTTTTTTATGTCCAATCACAATCATATAATGAGGAAGCTTCCACAGTATCAATTACAGTCACCTAGGGGAAAAGGCTCTCTAATCAAGGTAGGACTTTTCATTTCACAGTCAGTTCCCATATAATAGCTCAAGGCTAGTCTGACAATCCGGGTGATACCGGGCCCATGCTACCGAATCTCGTCTAGAGAAACACATGGTCCAGACCTCCCCTCAAGCCATGGGAGTACGGAATGCTCAAGGCTAGTCTGACAATCCGGGTGATACCGGGCCCATGCTACCAAATCTCAACTAGAGAAACACATGGTCCAGACCTCCCCTCAAGCCATGAAACAGTACAGAACAGTACAAATACATTTAGATGCCTACACTTGAAATAGCTCGAGGCTAGTCTGACAATCCGGGTGATACCGGGCCCATGCTACCGAATCTCATCTAGAGAAACACATGGTCCAGACCTCCCCTCAAGCCATGAGAGCTAAACTTCCTAGGTCTGGGCATGCCAATCACGTTTCATCATTCACAATCAGTCACATAAAAGAAGCTCTATATTAGGCTTCCAAAACAATCACAATATTTCACATTCAAGTATCAAGTTGCTAGCATTTAATAGTATTACAGTCCATAAAATTTCATACATACAGTACACAATTTATTGTGGCCTCAGATTAGTTAGCTTACTTACCTTGTATGGCTGCTTTTCAATGCTTTTGATTGACCTAAAAATAAAACAAAAATCTCTTTTTAGGTCACCATACAATTGTAAAACATTTCCCCTTTTTGGCTCTATTTATATACTTACTTTGACAAACAATTTACAACAACACTTGTCTACTTTCAAAATTCACACAATTTGGTAGACATCTTTTAGACACATACCTCATGTCTCATTAAAATTTTTAGAGCAAATTGGGGTCATTAGGTCACTCAAAATAATCAAATTCATTACCTCAACCATCCTGCCACTGCATTGACTTCACTGAGCAATATCAACTTAAAAATTTGTAGGAATTTCAATTCTACTCAAATGGCTACAAAAATTTACATTCTGGTATATAACATATGTATATACCTCCATACCAAAAATCAGGGCTTTTAAGGTGTTTAACCCATTCAAATCCATTTATTTCTAACTGCCCTGTTTTGGAAACTAAAAATTTCAGTTTTAATAAGCCAAATTTAAAAATCTATAACAATTCACACAGACCTTCAATCTCAGTGAAAATTTACAGTCTCATATATGACACATAAAAGGACTTGCATACCAAAATTCAGATAATTCTATGAAGATTTGGACCTTCAACTAATTTCGTTTTCCCCTGCTCTGTTCCAAAACAGGGGAATTGTGAGATCCCCGCCCAGAAGTTCATAAATTCACCATAATTCACACACTTTGAATTTTTAAGTGATTTCAATTTCTGTACACTTCTGGGTATGTCTATTTTCATCAGTAAAATTTTTAGAACCAGAAAATATTTCCTTAAATTTTAGAAATTTTCGAAATAGATACTGTTCAGTATAAAAACACTGCAGTATTTGAATTAATCTATCATTTTCACACTTAATCTCCTTCAATTCTCATCCTAAATCATGGTTCCACACAAATTCCAAGCATACATGGCAGTGATTCTCATATCCACATCACAACCCAAGGAAATTTTTGCACAAATAGACTATAGCACAAGGTATACTAATTAGAAAATTGATTCTCACCTCTTTCTTCTTCATTCTTTCTCCTTCCTTACTTCCTTGCCTTGGATTGTTGATGATTTGGTGGTTTTTGTGAAGAAAAATGGAGAGAAAATAAGGGCTGGATCGTGACCTAAGAGGCCAAATTGATGGAATTCTAAAATTCCTCTTATTTATATAGTAAACAAGAATTTCATATTAGCCCTCCCTCTTCTCATTCTTTCAATTAAGTCCACCATTCTTTCATTTATTACACTACAATTCATATACATCACATATACATTTATACATATTATTACATATGTATTTATTATACACCATGCCATGTACACTAAAAATTTAGGATGTTACAATATTGGATAAAGATAAAAGTTATTTATTTAATATTCTTTACTTTTTTTGTTATTTATTATTGTAACTGCCAACTACTTGTTTTTGGATTTCAACTATTAGCCTAAAACAATACCAGAAAATAGTGAAGTTTCATTGGTCTTTTTATCTAGGTGTAGGCGGTTCAAATCTTTATACTATAAGTCGGGTAGAGAAAAAAAATATTTGTAATTATTTATCTCAATTTGTATCATAGATTTTTTTTAATGACACAATTATAATAAGTACCATCAAGTTTTCACTTAATTTAAAGCAAATAACGATTATGTACTTTTCAACAATTATTCCAGTAACGTTGTCTTCAAATCATCATTTTCATAAGTGTAATTGATGAAAAATAAACAACTTCAAGAATGTGATTGATTAAAAACGTATAATCATTGTCTACTTGAAGTTAAGCCAAAACTTGAAGATACTTATTAATATTGTTCCTATCTTTAATAATAACTGGTGTTTTATTACCTAAATAAAGTCATGAATATACAAAATCCACTTTAAAAAGTTATGATATATAAACAAATGAATAATATCATATGATGTTATATATGTATATAAAATTTATGAATATTGTATTATTTTGTCTTTAATCAGAGTAGCTAGCATCTCCAATTGAGCCATGCAAAAGCTTTGAAAGGTTGCATGTAGTTTGTTATCCTTTCTCTCATCACTCATGTCATTAATCTTTAAATTTTATTAGACAACTATATATTATTTCACATTAACGGATTGATTAGGATCAAATTATCTGTCAAGCCCGGTAAAATATATTAATGTTTGGTGAATAAATATCATGTTTTGTTGCTTAGAAATGAAATTTAAGATATATTTTCATTAAAAAAAATAACAAAATGGGTTTTAAAAGAATTTATTTGAGGTTTCATTAACAACACTCATTTGATAGGTATGGGCTTTATTGATAATGATGGGCCTAACTGTGACACCCAATAAGCTCAAATTTGTTTTCAAGTTGGGCTGTTATATTGTGATTCTTCCACGCAGAGTGCATCGCCCCAAGGTCTATTGGTTCCGAAGATTTCGGGCCTGAAGAAGCAAAATTTACTGATGCGATAATTTTTTTTTAATTAATATGAAATGATTTCTAAAAGTATGAAAATTACAATTAGTTTGAGTGTTTTTCTATTATTTAGAAAATATCTTAAATATATTTCTAATATTAAAAGAAGAAAAACTCTTTTAGCTATTTCCGGCGAGTGTTATGTGATAAACACAAATTAAAGCAATAATTTAGTGCAATAGCCAACTGTATGGTACACATTAACGCTTTTGTGTACTTAATAGTTACTTTAAAAATCATCAATAATATTAATATGATTGAGAAATTAATAATATATGGAATAAATTTATGCATAAATTGTATAAGTTGAATTACATGATACTGAAAGCTTTAGCTTTAATCTCGTATTGTAATGGAAAATTAAGGAAAAACAGACATACTTAATTATGTATTATATCATAAAAATAAAAACACCTTCAAATTTTAGCCTTGCTGATGAAGATGTGCCTTAAGATCAATCTAAAATTTCAAAGTTCATTTGCGTATTGGGACATATATGGTTTCTTAAACCTGTCAATTTGTTAGCACTCCACTCTTGGACTGTTAAGTCTTGAAACATGACTTTGTCATGAGTAACTAGTTGAATAAGACAATAAGATTTATTTGCAAAACTATTGAATATTGACATAATTTTGTTTTTTATTGTACATATATTTCAATTTTTTATTAAGTTATTGGAGGGAGTTAATTAATAGAAATTAGGGGGTTCCGATGCACAGAGGAATGAAAACGTAGAGAAAATAATTGCCAAGATCTTTTCATTAGTTGGGGAAAGAATCTAGATGAATCAGATTTTTTTAGGAACGTATTGAAAGAGAATTAGATTTGTTAGATGATGTGTGGTTGGTAGATAAGGATTGATTTTTTAGCAAAATACGGAATATATCATCAAAAATTCAATATGATTCCACAAGATGTAATTTCGTTCTAGTAATGGATTCTAGCGAATTAGTAAGCTAAATGTTGCAAGCCGAAGTGGAGTCAGCAATCCAAAACAATGGTTACCATCATCTATCTTTACGTAGAGTTTATAAAATTATAAAATTATCTTTTATATTATAACATTATTACTTTTGTCTAGTATTTTTGTTTAGTTTATAGTGATATATAAGGTAAATTTAAGATTATATGATTAAAAGAAAATGTTTTTCTTGAACTTTTTTTTTCCGTTTATCAAGAAAACCAAGACTTATAGTCCGTGCAAGAACTTAAAAGAGTCATAAGAGACTTATAAATAAATGGAAAGAAAATGGTTTTAATGAGACAAAGAAATTAAATGTTTTGTATATACTATCAATTTATAATTATAATAAATAGTCATATTCAGATTTCATAAGTACAAGTTTTAACAATTTGTTATAGTTTGGAAATTAAGGTTAAATAATAAAACTTTAAATGCTATATTATGCCCAACATATTATCGTTCAAAGTTTCAATGCAATATTTTAATCGACATATATAAATAAATAAACAATTAATATAACTCAAATTTTCATGAATAAAATAATACAATGTAAAGGTACAAAACTTTTCCTTTTATTAAATTAGGACAAAGAAGTATATTCTGATTATTTACTTAACAGTGGATGTTAAATTCTTAACCTGATCCCATCGCATAGTGTAGCTCTTGCATATCGTTCTTTTAGTAGGGCCACGGGCTCACGGCCCATGAAGAAGCACTAAAACGTTTGGTAGCCACGGCAGCCATCACCCTTTACTCTCATTTTACTCATGAGGCACTAGTTTTTTAATTTTCTGCTTAGGATTTATCTCTTATTTGTTGATGTATTTTTCTCAGTTTATGGCAATTGCTTCTATCATTGAAATATGTTAAAATTATATCTAATTAAAACGATGAGAAGGAGGTTCATGAATGCAATTGCGACTAATGGGAGGAGTTGTGGAAAGAACCAAAGGAACACTTGGATAACTAGAAATCGATTTTTTCACCTCAGACAAATCAGCCAACTTGTATGTCTTGTGCCTCGCCGCCATTCTTTTGTAGGATTTTGCATAAATAAAAGTCTTCTCTAATACTGTTGCATTTGTCAGCAGAAATTTCACCATTGAAGTAAAAAACTTTAGAAGGGATCCTGAACACCAACTTTGATCTTCAAATCCACAAATCAACACTGTTTGGAGATGATGGCACTTAACATCCGTTTTCATGGACTCCCAGTACTCAATCTTGTCATCAAACTGCAGATTAATATCAAATCAGTGAGTTTAGATTGTAATTGTTATATTTTAATTGAGTATGAAATGGGCTATCACCTGAATATAATCCGACATTTGAAAAATAAAAATTGCGAGGGCATAATTTTGCTTAAAAGGCAGAAGCATAATTAAATGATTAAAGAAATAAAGAAGCACTCACCTCATGCTGGCCGGAGCTGTCAATTATAATTGTTAAATGCTCTAGATTAGGGGTAGCTCGCAGCAGTGTTACAGTCCTGTGAAAGTCCCATTTCCCGACACATGAATCCACTACCAAACTTTTATAGTTCAATTTCAAAGGGAAATCTAGCATCTGGGGCGTTGATAGAAGCTAACAAGAAGCAAACAAAAAGTAAAATGTCAATCACCAGAGCATTATTATATGTATAGTCAGAAGAATCTTGAAATTTCAATATTTATTTACCTCAAGAGATGGCGAGTTGACCCTAAATTGCAGAAGACGAGGAAGCTCACCAAAAATCCCTATCCTCAATTTATTACCACCCTTATTCATATATAAGTTGAAATTAAACTCCCTTCGAGATGACAAATTAATTAACTTGATCATTCTCCGTTGCGGGGACCCAACCAAAGTGAAGGTATGAATATGAAGAGCTGAAATCTCCGTGGTAGATGTTGATTTTATCCAATCTGTAAAACTAATTCTTTCAACTTGATATTCCAAGAAGTGACATTGATCTTGTCAACTGGGTCAAAAACTTGCATTCTCAAACTTTAAGATTGGGACTGCCGAGTAAAATAGCTGCAATGGCATCATGCCTAATTTAATAGAGTTGATCATTAATACTTTTGAGTGAAGTCCAAGAAACACTTACACTCGGCTGAAGCTGAAAATTGCAAAAACACATCGTCATTACTTGTACCGATGAATTGGAATAAATAAATTGACGCAGCACCTCCACCTTCCGTTCGTTGGCTAAACGGATCCACTCGTCTACCTCCGATCTGAAAGAGCTTTCATGTTGAATTCCAATCTGAAGTTTTTCCGCTTTTTTTCGGGTATAGTTTGCTAGGGTTTTAGTGATGAATCTTCGGAAACGAGGTGTGTTTTCATCAGCAAAGTCCGTGAAGCGGAGGACAGGAATTTCTGCCCAAACGGAACGCCACCGTTTCCACAAAACGCTGGTTTTTATGGCATCTGCCGACTGCAAAAGTGACAAGATCTGCTGGAGGATTGAATCAGATAATGCGCTGATGCGGTCTCTGGTGGTTTCGCCGTTTGAGATTCTTGGACGCTTAGAGCGTTAACGACGCAAGCCTAACTATAGCCATTCCGATTCCGATATTTCCGATTCCGATCCAGAGTGGCTCTCTTCCATATTCTGGACACCAGGTTTTCCTTTGCCTTGTAATCCAATTCTTTTTGCAAGTAATTTGCGCAAGAAACAGCCTAATTTTGATTCTTTCAGGGAGATAAATAAATAAATACATAGGGGAGTGGTGAGGCCCCCATCGGGCAACCGATCGATGAAACTGCATCTTAAGATGAAAGATTTCGAAGTTTAAGCTGATTTAAAGTAGTTCATTCGTCAATTGTGATAATATCTCACCCTCTGAAATTGTTAGAATTCTTTTATTGATCGTTAAAGTCTTGAAACATGAAAGGGTTGACTAAACAGTCCACTTGGCATTACAGTATATTCACCCACGCACATAAACTCAAAGATAATTTCTAACCTGTTATACTTTCTTTTTGTTAAGTTATGGGTGGGAATTAAATAAAGATGGTGAAAATCCTACAGAGGAATTAAAAGTGAAGAGACTGTTTCATTATACATGAACAAAAACGTTAGAAGAAAATTATTTATATTTTTCTAAAGAATCTCATTAATAAATGGCTAAGATGTTTGAATCTAATCATATCGTACGTGGCAACACATTAGCTTACATTAAAATCCACTAAATTAGTAATTTAGAAAAGGATTCTAGATACCTCTAAGTTAGCCAAATAAAACTTTTATTCATCACCTATGTAAACATATACCAATTTCACAAATTTGCTATCGACAAGACAATTAGACATACAATTGCGTTAATAAAACAAAAATTTTAAAGTAAAACTTACAAGTGGAAACATATTAAATACTCAGAATTTGCATCAATAAAGCAAAAATAAAATTATTAATAAAGGTAAACCTTCACCCAACTACAAGACTATACGTTGATTGAATAATATTAGTTTTACAAACTTTATATACAAACTCTTATCTGTAAATTGATGGGTTATAAGTTGATTGGAGAAATAGATTTACTAAATCAATTCATTTAATAAAAAGTAATGATGTGTCACATTATGTTGTACACAAATTTTATAAGAGTAATACCGCTTATCTTGATTATTTACCCTAAAAGTTTGATATTAAATTTTTTAATCTTAATTTTAATTTTTTAAAGAAATTAAGCCTCATTTGCATATAGTGTATATAGTAACCTTGATTTCACTGTACATTAACTAATAAGAGAATTAAAAACTGACATCCTTGTCAAATTGAATTTACTATGAAAAAGTAATGCATAACTAATATGGAATTAATTTAATGAGTTATGGAAAAAAAAAAATGAATGTTTATAGAAAACCTGTTTTTGAAATAATTATGAATGAAACAGTAATTTATCAATCTTTTTATAACCATTTATCGGATCAATGTTTATTGAAAGAAAGTTGAGTTGGCCAAATGCTAAAGGACAAATAAAAAGGCATCTGTTAAGTGGAAAACTCAGCACCAAATCTGCTGGTTTTATCATGCACCCGGCGTTTGTTACATGGTCATACAAGAAGAGTTCCATAAGAGTTTTATGTATTATATAATAAGAAACTATATCTGACCTATTAAAAATCATTTTAAAAATCGCCAAGCATATTAATATGATCGACAAAATAACTAATATGGAGAATAAATTCATGGATTAGTTGTACAAGTGACATAATATCATCAACTTTATCATTAATTTCGTATTATAATATAAGATTAAAGAAATTTAAATTTGTGAATTATATATTATATCACATATAAAATTTACATTGGCACACATAGCTGGTATATCATTGATGAAACAGTGAGTCAGTGACAACTGTAAAAGAAGAAGTACACCCAGCTATTGGCATGTGGCTAATTTACAAAACCAAGGACACCTCTAAAATTTGGCCTAGCTCATGAAGCTGTGCCCCAAGATCAAGCTAGATTTTCAAAGCTAAAGACATTTTGATGTGGTTCATTTGCGAATTGTCATGCGTTGCTTAACACTTCTCACGTTTTTAACAGTTCTTTCTTTGATGGTGAAGTTTTAAAACATGAATGTCATGACTAAATCCAGTTATTTGATATCATATCATTTGTTTGTGAAACTTTTTGGATATATATATATAAGCTTACAAGTTAGTACCACATAAATATATATATATATATATATTTATTTATTTATTTATTTATTTATATTTATATACACACGAATGTATATTTCATTTTTTTATTTTTTATTTGAGTTATTGGAGGGAACTAATTAATAATTGTCATCAGATTTCGAATTGACTAAGGAGAAAATGGTGTAATAGAGAAATAAAAATGTAAATGAAAGTAAGACCTAAAAGGGTATCTCAAGGATGAAAAAAGAATTCTAATCTAGTTCCTATAATTTTAGGGTAAGGTTGATAATCAAAATTGTATTTTATACAATAATCATAGCAAGGGATTTTAAATTATATGTATTTCACAATAAGGACTGATTAGGAAATGGGTTGTTGGATCATATAGAGCTAATGAAGGTTGGTTGAAGTCTTGGGCAACTTAGTCATTTCAATATATTTTTTTTTTAATTATTCAAGCGCTTAGCCCATCACTTGTAAACAAGTAAAATATATCTCATTCAGTTTTAAATATATTCATGTTTTGTGAAATTATTATTATAGTTTGGTGCTTATAAATGTTGAAATTTAAGATATGTTTAAAAATAATAACAATTTGGGTTTAAAAATGATTTATGTGAGATTTCATTAATGATTCCACAATGATAGAAAATCCCAGAAATAAAAAAAAAAAAAGAATAAATGGAAATTGAACGAAATGCAGATCTTAATCTGTACCCGAAAGCCCGCTCAAATAACTTTTTGGATAGTTTTTGGATAGTGATTGGATCTTTTATTGGGCTTTATTAGCAATTAGAGTCCAGAGCGTAGTCTGCCAACTCGATTTCAGCCGACGAAGCTTATGTGTTACAGAGCTCACAATAATAATATTTCAATGGTAAAACTATGTTGATGTAGTTCATTTGTGAAATGTCATAGCTTCTCACTTCTAAACTGTTAGCAGTTCACGCATTCATTAATTGTTAAGTATTGATAAATCAAATATCATAACTAAACTATAACTATTTATTGAAAAATCATATATATGACATTTATGGTGTTTCTATTTTTCTTCTAAGTTATTGGAGGAAGCTAAATAATGATACTGGCAAGTGCAGAAATAAAAAGAGAGACAGAATTAGAGTAATTTAACATTTATGTTGAATGCAATTTTAATAATTTCAATCACATTAATAAAATAATAAAAATTGAATTGTAAAACATGTAAAAACAATAGATAAACCACCTGATTATTCCAAACCAAAGAAGTAAAATTTGACCTTACACTTAAAAGGTAAAAGTAAGTACCAAATTTTTTAATCTTAATTTTGAATTATTAAGAAGAGAGTTAGAGGCTGATTATTTTTAGTCTAAAGTCTTAATTTAGCTTATTTTTAGACTTCTGAGTTCTCGTGATGATTTTTTTTTATTTAACTTACTTTAAAATATTTTTATCTGAATAAAAAAAAGCTAAAAATTATAGCTTTTATATGAATACAAATATCTGAATAATTTATTACTCAACTAATTCTCTTACATGCTCTTCTAAAATTCATTTATGGTCAATTTGTACAAAGTCTAATAGTTTAATTTTGGAACATTATTATTTATTTCTAATTTTATATTATTATTTTTATATGTTTTTAAAATTATTTTGTAGCCATTTAACTTATTTGTATATCAAATTATTTTTAAAAATTAACTTTTTATCCAATTATACACATTTAAATAAATTAAATTCATAATAAATTCTAGTATGTAAATATCTTTGCTATGTAAAATAAAATCACAAGTAAAAATAAAATATATAATAGCGATATCTATATAAAACTATTAATTTTTAGACATTTTAATTCGGATATTAAAATAAAAAATTAAAGATATTATTTAAATTTTTATATTCAGATCTATTCAGATTTCAATTTCATTCAAACATGTTCAGATGTCAAACAAAAAAAAATCGCTCTTCTAATCATTTTAACCTCATCCGATTACATATACGAGCCTCGTTAAGTTTACAATTGATATTGATGATGGATAGTATAACTAGGTACTACAATCAATAATTAATGAAAAATCTTAATATATGCAGAATCGTGCCATTACAAATGAAACACTCATGATGATGGTTAGCGATAACCAGTTGCGGAATGGGCTCATTGATTTCATTGATTAAGCCTAAGGAAGCTTCATCGTAAGCTATAAAGCTAAAATTTTGATGTCCTTCATTTCATTTATAAATTGTGATAGTTTCTCACCTTCTCAAATTCCCTCACTGATTGTTAAGTTAGCATGAATGACATGACTATTATTTTATTTGCGATAATAATAATAATAATAATAATAATTATTATTATTATTATTATTATTATTATTAGTATTAGTATTATTATTATATTTTGTCTTTATATATATTTAAATTAGGACAAACTCAAGCCAAGTTTCGTGTTGTATATACATATATCTAATTTTTTTTTGGTAAAAATAGTTGAGTTATTGGAGGGAATTAAATGAAGGTTGTGACATGAGATTGAAGAACGCCTACTTTAGGCTATACAAGTAGTAATATAAAGAAAATGATTTTTTTTCTAAGAAAATTTATAATCAACGTAGAGGCTCCTCAAAATCATGCTGACACGGATTTTTGTTTGAATTTAAAGTATAGCTGATTCAATATAAAGATGCTAATTGGCATAGAGTAGTGCTGGAGAGGCCCATTTATCTTTTATTAAGTTTAATTCTGACAAATTATTAACATCTGTAATCGTACTGACAAATTATTAATATTTTTAATTGAGAGACCATAGTAATTTAGGAAATGAATCTATAATTGTACTTACAGGGAGATAAAACAGTTTTCTATAACTTGAAATAACGATTTTTTTTCTATATCTACGTAAATAATGCCCTTTTGAACATACATTCGATTAAGGAGAGAGACTTGGGTACATCCACTGCAATGCAGCGGACGGCCCAAAATATGCCACATAGGCGTCACACGTTGATGTGACGCCTACGTGGCTGCGTCTGATTGCATCCGTTGTAATGCAGCGGATGTATCCAAGATTCTCTCTCGATTAAGGGAAAAAATCAATAACGATAAAATTTTGATAAACAAAATAATAATAATAATAATATTATTATTATTATTAATTTGTATGATTATGAATGAGGCTGGAGAGAGAACTAAAATATTAAATGTAAAGACAGCTTTTTTTTCTTTGAAAAAATTTTAATATTTAATGACTTTTTATTAAAAGACTAAATTGGACCAATAATATTACCAATTAATTTAGACTCGTCTTAAATAAAGTAATTTGTCCCGTAAATGTTTATCAAAAGAAAGTTGAGTTCCGATACTTCAAGCACACTTGATCATACGATGGACGGCTGCCGAATTTTGATTGTACAAGTCAAATTGTGATCATCGTCACATATCATCAAGTTGCTGATGAGGCTAATACATGACCATGCCTAGGCCTGGCCTCTGACGTCCAATGCCAAGAAATAAAAAGGAAAATCAATCATAAATTACTGGATTATTCAGAGAATTTGGTTTCAATGATATTTATTTTTGTTTAAGCAACAATTTATCGATTTTAAGTTTCATCTGGTATAATCTGTGCCAATATAATCAGTCTTTCTAAGTTGAAATGCTCCTGTAAAAGATAAAACATTGATTAATTGGCTTTAATTTTATAATGCATTTTGAATGTTTTCTTGCTAAAAGAAAAAAAAAATTCTGAAACAGTATCTATCGAGTATTTATTTAAATATTATTTTAAATGTTTTTCTAATTGTTTTTTAAAAATATATATTTTTTGTTCCTTTGATGAATATTATTGGGGAAAACCAAAATCATTTATTAAGTGAATTAGTACCAAAAATCTAGTGATACAATATTTTAGATATAGAGAGACCATATAAATCAATGATGTTTTAATCATTTAAAATTATCAGTCATATTAATATAATTAATTGAAGAAATTATCAATATTTGTTATCAGTTCATTAATTAGTTGTACAAGTGGCTTGGGATTATTATAGTGATTTAAACTTCTATATTAAGGAAAATTAAAATTGAGTTATGATCATGACCCAAATTTACATATGGACATCATAGTATAATCACTAATTAATGATCATATTATTGTAGAATTCATACGATTATGGATGAACAACAATTTTTGATCACCCAAATTTCGGATAGTGTTAAAGAGTGTGGAGCTTATTGATAAAATCAATTAAGTTTACAACCAAATTTTGGCCAACTATAGCGTGTTAGCGCAAGCTTATTAAAGCTAAAATTTCAATGATCAAGCTACTTTGTAGTTGTTCATTTGTAAATTGTGACTAAATAGTTCACTTAAGATTACAATTTGGTTTATGTGCAAAACTTTTATGTATATATACTAGATTGACTCATTTCAATTATTATCTTATTCATATGTATCAATTGTTTTTCTCAACTGAGTTATTGGAGGAAGCTAAATAAGGGTTATTAGAGTGCAAATTGAGAAATGGGATGAAAAACAAAAGCTGATTACAGTATCAATTATATAGTCCTTAATAATTGATTTTTAATGATTTATATGACGAATCATACTAAAAAAGTTACTACTACTTAAAAGTTTGAGAGAGTTTAGGGTGTAGAGTTTGTTAAAGAGTAAAGGGTCTAGATTAGAACTGTCATGAAGAATTAACAATGCAATTATTCTTTTGTCTATATATCTATATATAGAGTTTCACATTTCATAAATAAAATACATATATATATATTCAATTTTTTTTTGGAATTGGTACAATTTTGTAAAATAAAATTAAAGATAAGCCTTAAATAAAAAATTTATCAAATAACAAATTGTTACTAAAAAGTAGTAATATATCTAAACATTCCCCGATTATTCACTTAAAAAAACTTTTTAACCTTAATTTTAAATTACTGAAAGAAATTAAGTATATGAGCCATCATAAAATATATATAAAGGTCACAAATCAAGTTTACATTGACATCCATTCATGGTGTAATATCATCAATAATAATCATCTCGAAGCCACAAAATTAACATTATTGATAAGAAAATGGAATCCAATTGCTGAGTTTAGCTGAAGATAAAAGACGTGAATACCCTAATAAATTTTTTCCAACTGATGAAGCAAAATAGCAATATTCAAAATTCATAATTGATATTAAAAATATATTGTTAGACACATATACATCTAAAATTTTTCTATACAATCAGTTTAAGAGTAAATGTTTTGCATTGTATTCAACATGGTAGATATCTTTTAAACCGCAATCCAATATTTACAAAGAATCCAATAACTCTTAAGAGTTTTTATGGGTGGAACAAATTAATTACTAATAAAGCTGACAAAAATTGAAATTATTTTTATTTAATTATTATCCAATACTAATATTTCATTAGTAGAAACTAAAATTAAAATGCAAAAATAAGAAATCATTAGATTCCCCCTCAAGTCTAAGATATATAAAAAAGTCTTTTATTGATGTAACTTCAGATAATCGAAAAACCAATTTTTATAGTTGAGTCTAAGCTCTAACGTAACTTTTAAATTAGTGAATATACGTAATTTTTAATTTTAGTGATTTTAATCATAATAATTTAGTTATAGAAATCGAGTTATAACATTTATAAAAAAGTACTTATTCTATGCCACTTTTTATATTCTTTAAGAAGATCAATCAAAAACCAAGAGACTCATAAGAGAATTACAACTATTAAAAAAATAACGTTCGAATGACATTCTCTTTAATTGTATATAATATAAAAAAATAATACATAAATAACTCTGGAATTAATTAGATGAGTCGCGAAACTAGTGTTTATCACAATAAAATAATATAATATTATTCAAAAAATAAATAAATTTTTGCTTTAATTTTAGGGGAACTGTGACGTAGAAGAAAGTTCAGGTACACTATTTGTCACCTGTTGATGATCACAATATGGACGATGAAGCTGACATTTCATGTGGGACCCATACAAGAAATTCAAAAAAGATAAATCTATCCTATTTTAAGCAGTCACAAAGAGATCTAACGATCCATTTTCATTACTAGAATTAGATTTCGTGTTCTTAACCTCACCTAATAAATACAAACATGAAAAAGATCCCGAAATAAAAATGAAAATAAAATTAAAAATAACAATAGAGATTGAGGTTTACCTGTAAATAAGGAATAAAAGCTATTTGATAAAGATTGAAGTTTAACTGTAATAGTTTCTCATTTCTCAGGTAATTGTCACAGTTTCACTTACAGAAATTGTTACAGTACTTTCGTGTATTAATTGTTAAGTGTCATCCATATTCATGACTAATAGTTCACTTGAGATCAGTATTAGGTTTTTTTTGGTAACCCTTTTAGTGATCACGATGAGTTTTTTTTTTTTTTTTTTTTTGGGTAAATGCGTATATATATGTAGAATATTTATCTTTTTATATCAATTTATTTTTTAATTTTTTCTTCAATTAAGTTATTGGAGGAAGCTAAATTAAGGATAAAAGAAAAGACAATTTATTGTTCAGCTTTTCACTCAAGAGAGAAGATAATATCTGTATCATTGTTCACTTATTGTTTCAACATTTCTCTCGAAGGAGGATCATATATGTCTCAGTGTTTGTCAAACCACCTAGTTTATATTACACAATTATATAATTTTAATTTTGAAATTATATTATTAAGAATTTGTATAAGGTTTAAAATTAAAATTATTTAGACAAATAAATATGATTGTTTGATTACTAGTGTTGGAATCAATTATAAATTTCTCTATGTTATATTCTATTTATAATTAGAATAAATATTAAAATTAAGTTTCAACACCTGCAATCTCACAAATTTGTTAGACTTTTGCAAATTAAGTTTTAAAAAATGAGCCTAAATAGGTAAGTCACCAAACATATTTATTTTTTGAATTGCCATGTTAATCAAATAATATTGGAGAATATATACTCAGGTTAATCTCGCATCTATAAGCTCAAGTTTTTAGAAAAGTGGCAAACTTAAGATAGTATCAAAGTTATCATGACCAAATAATCGTAATTGTATTATCTAAAAATTAATTAAAAAGTATTGCTTAGCCCACTCGTAAAAGTCATGCGAGGCTTAATCCATGCAAGTGAGCTTTTATAAAAATGACAAACTTAACAAATAATAATAATTTGATTAAAATAGAATAATTGACAAAGATAGCTTTCCTTTAACTACTATCAAACTAAAGTAGCATATTTTGATCAAACTAATTAAAGTAGCACATTTTGATTGTCAAATTTAAGTCTTTAATTTTAGATTATTAAAAGAAATTAATAACTTTGCCACATGACATCACCAAAAAATATATAAAATGACAAATCAAAACTAAATTGAAATTTATTGATGGTATAACTACAAATACAATCAATAATAATCATCCTATAAAATAGAAACCATTACAATAACATTAATGATGGTGATAAATGATGAGCCTATTCCTAAATTTGGCTTGTTAGTAAAACCATGGACACCCTAAATTAGTTGTCTTTGTGTTAGCTCAAGTTAAAATTTCAATATTGCTAATGATAATTTTTTAGTTTCTCAAGTGGTTAGCAGTTCACACATTAGTTGAGGAAACATAAATTTCATGACTAATAACCAATTCATATGCCATCATAATCAGAATTTTTAATGAATTTTGTATATATATGGATACAAACTCATAATTCATGTTAAAAAATTTTATCTTCTTTATACAAATGTCTAAAATCCTTCTATCCAATTAAGTTGTTGGAGGAAATTAAATTTGAGGAAAAAAGAAAAAGAAAGGAAATTTTTAAAGACGAGAAACAGGAATTAAAAAGAAATCACATTATCAAGTAAAAAGAATACTTTTTGTCCTTTTGCCTCTCATAATAATGCTGTCTGTGCATTTTACAGTGAATGGACGAAAAATTCTATTCCATTTTCAATTCACTTCAGGAAGAAAAGAGGAATCCATGTCCAATCCATGTCTTCGTTTTCACAAACTATGAGGATAATATCATCTTAAGATTTTACATAATATCACCGAAAATGTAGTCATATATTTATATTATTTTAATTGTTAAGATTTATATATTAGAAAAAACCATTACATCAAGTAGAAACAAATATTTAACGGTAAAGGTTTACCGTATAGTTACAATATTCCCGCTGCATACATTTACAAATTATGATAAATGATGATAGAAGGTAATGCTTAAAATATCTTTAAAATGTAACTAATTATTAAAAAAAGGCAATAACTCTTTGAATTTTTAGGGTTAAAACAAATTAGTGATAAAACAAATTATTAATAAGGCTGAACTGATATTTTGATTACTCAATTTTAATTTCAACTATTTTAAACAATGTAAGCCTAATTTAAATTAATACAAGAAACCTTCATCCAGTTATAGCTGCATTGCACACATTCACATGTGATTAAGAATCTAATGATAAAACCATTGAGGGGAACTGAAATTTTTTTTTTTTTCAAGAATTGAAATTTTTTTTTTCCAATTCTTATTTTACTCAAGAATATCTATTACCAAAAATAAAAAATGAAGGGCATAATAAAATCATAAGATGTTTGTTTCTTAAACCTAAGATAAAAGTGGACTTTGATGTAACTTCAAACAAAATATTTTCATTTACCCTAAAAAAAATTTCTTTTATACTTGAAAAGAAACATTGTAGTTTCTAACCATCATAAAGTATAAATTCAAATTTACTCTTATCAATCTCACATAAAAAAAAAATCATAATATGTCTTTTGTGAAAATTCATGGATATATGCATGTGCAATTTTAATGATTTTATTCAAAATAATCTTAATAAAAATTGAGTTGTAATAGAAAATTAGTACATAACTAATAATGGAATTAATTAATTAGATGTGTCACAGAACAAATCAATGGAGTTTATTAAATACAATGATAATATTATTCAAAAAATAAAACTAAATTTTTACTCTAATTTTAACAGTGCAGTTAAATAAAAAAAAAGTTCAGTCATGATCATCATGCAACCATCAAAATGAAAATCAATCATAAGCATCCATAAAAAAATCCAACGATCCACGTTTCATTTACCAGAATCGGATTTTGCGTTCTCGACCTCACATAATAAATCCCATCATAATTAAAAAAAAAATCCCAAAGACAAAAATAGAAATTTCAAAGTTTCATTTCGACAAATTATTCAAGCCGAGCCAAGGCTAATGCCAACAAAAAGGCATACCCTAACCCCGAACCGAAACCCGATCCAATCACTTATTGGACCAAACGACGCGTCGGACGCCAGGCGGGACGCGATCGCCGAGTGGTACATTACATCGTGGAACGTCAAGCTCTCCATCGTCTTCTTCCGGAGCTGCTTCGCGCCTTCTCCTCTGTGAAGCATCCGAGCGCAAACCTGGATCTGGATCGACCCGAGTCGGGCTCCCCATCCGGATCCGCCGCCGCCGTGCCTGGCTGTTTCCTCCCCGTGGCGTTGCTTATGTAGTTGGGATCGGAGGACCAACCGAAGAGCGGCGCCCACCAGTTGGCGGAAGAGGAGTAAGCTGGAGCAGGCATTCGATCCGGGTTGGGTTTTCGTGAGGCCGAACCCGAAGAAGCCCGGATTGGAGTTGATAAAGAGCTTGTGATGATGGTCGCCATTGAAGAGAGGAGAGTTTGAAGAAAATCAAAAATTATTTTATAAAAGGTTGCTGGGGAGAAATTCAATTTAGAGATAATTGATGGGATCAGTAATCAGGTGCAGTTGAGAATGCGTACATTTGTTGGGATTGTGCTTGTGGGGTTGTACTTTCGGGGTATTTTTTGGATTTCGTTGAGAGTAGAGGCTAAGGAGAGAGGGAGGGTACAAGATAATGAAGGAGAGAGCGTGGGATGGGAATGCAGGGAATAGGGCGAGAGAAGTGGATAAGATTGTGCACGTGGAGAGGAGTTGGAGAGTGTGTTGAGTGGTCTATTCATGCGCTTGTAGTGCTTTTTTTTTGATGAACTTTTTGGGATCTTTTGGTGAATTTTGCTAACAGAGTTGAGTGATGGGCACGTGACCTTGGGGACTCACTAAGGAAGACTTGACTGTACCCAGATTATTATTTATTTAAGTGAGATTTTGCTTTCCCCTTGAGGTCTGTGATAATCTTATTTTAACTCTTAATTTAAAATTTCCATAAAACTATTCGATACAACGAATTCGTACTACACATCAAATGGGCGGGAAATTTGCCAGGTCCAGGCATAGGCATCTGAAAGAGGGCATTTAATTTAAATCAGAATTAAGACAACGTACTTAGACGATGAACATATTTAAAAAACATCTTAAAATTTGTGTAATAAAAAATTATTAGCTACAACACAGTTGAATGTACTGGTATATCCTATTTCTAAAAGAAAATATAAATAAATATTATATTAAAAGATTATATAATAAATAAATAAATAAAATTTTAATATTTGATAACAGGTTACACCAACGATGGATCCAGAATTTTTATTTAGAGGGGCCACCCATATAGTTTAGAATTAAAATAAATATGTAACTAAATATAATAATTAATATTTAATTGTATTTAAAATAAATTTAAAATAAATAAAAAATTAGATAATTTTTTTGATTTTATATATGTGCGTATGTGTGTGTGTAAGACTCAAATAATATATTATAATTTGAAAAAATTTTCTATCATATATATATATATATATATGATAATATAAAAGTTTTAAATTATTTAATTATAATTAAATTAATATATTTGAATAACATTATTTTAACACTTTATATTTAATAGTGGATTTTGATATTCTATAATTAGAGAATTTATTTTTTTTGTAATATTTGATTATATAAATTTAAGATTCTGTGTAATTTAATATATTAATAATGAATTGACTTCAAAGAAAATTATAAAAATTTAGATTGATGATGGTGTGCGTGTGTGTGTCTATATATATATATACATACACACCACACACACACACACACACACACACACACACACAATATATATATATATATACAAATATTCTTTTAAATCCATTATGATTATTTATATTCTAAATACCTAAATGTTCGGTTGAAATATAAACGTTCATATTAAGTGAACCTAATGACATTAAATTACAGGAAGGGTAATAGTGTTTCAATGTTTGTCACCCATTAGAATGTTCGTTTAAATTACCTCCTTTAGCATATAAACAATAAAATCCATTATGATTATTTAAAAGCAAAATTTCTTTTAATCGTACCATAACATAAAATAGAAAAACATAAGTGAACCTACCTAATTATGTAACTCTAAGAGAGTTTAGTAAAAACAACACTTAAAGTTATATTAATCCAATGGCATGAATATTAATTGTTAAAATCATGTAATTTTTATAAGAAAGTATATTTTGTTGGAATGAAGTAATTTTATATATGGATATATTTTGTGGCAGTTGAAACTTAACGGGGGGGGGGGGGGGGGGGGGGGGGGTTGTTTACGGGTTGGTTTAAATTTTCAGTGGGGCCCTAGGCCCCCTGGTCCAAGTGTAGGTCCGCCTATGGGTTACACATTTATATGCTTTTGTTGTATAAAATTATTCTAAATATTTTCTAATTTTTAATTACTTTAATAAAAGTTGAATGAATAATTAAATATTAAACATATAAACTTGCTTAACATGTAATTAAATTATAAAAAAGAGAAGACAACTTCTATAAAAAAACATTTATTATAATTAACTATAATTTTTAAAAAAGTATAACATTTTTATAAGTTATTTTAATTGATTATTTAGTTTTAATTCTATCACAAAATAAAGAAAATTAATTGGTTTACAATATTATCGTTTCATGTTACAGTTTTATGCTTTCTATTATATTTTATTTTGATTTGTCGCAAGTTTCATGCTTAATTTTATAAGTTAGGTTTTACAAGTTCATCTTTCCGTGTTACAAGTCCTCATATGATTACAAGTTGAATGTTTGATTTTACTAGTTTTAGATATCATTCTGCAACATTTATATTCCTTGTTTCAATTTTGGTTAACCTTGTTACGAGTTTCATATTTTATTTTACAGGTTAACATAAGGTTTTATAAGTTCATCGTTTCTTGTTACAAGTTTATATATGATTGCAAGTTGAAGATTTGATTATACTAGTTTTAGGTGTCATGTTCTAACTTTTATATTCATTGTTACAATCTTGGATGACCTTTTTGCAACTTTCATATTTTATTTTACAAGTTAACTTTGGGTCTTATATGTTTATCGTTTCGTGTTACAAGTCCATATATGATTGCAAGTTGAAGGTTTGATTTTACTAGTTTTAGGTGTTATGTTGCAATTTTTATGTTTCTTGTTTCAATCTTAGTTAACTTTGTGACGACTTTCATGTTCTATATTACAAGTTAATGTTACTTTTTATAAGTTCATCATTCCATGTTACAACTCCACTTATGATTGTAAGTTAAAAGTTTGATTTTACTACATTATAAGAATTTTTTACATATTTGTCACTTTGTATTTTTTAATTTGGCATTTTTGTAAAAAAGTAAGAAGTATAAAACTAGCCTAAAAGTCAACTCGATTTTTTATTTTATTTGTCACTTTTCATCTTTTTCTAATTACATATTGATCACATTTTTTATAATGGTGACAAATATGTTATTTTTTTGCCATTTTCCCTAATATTTTCATTTTGGCTCCACTTTCTTCATTTTTACCTCTATCTTTTCTTTTTCCCCTCTACCCTAATCATCACTTCCTTACTTCAGCAAATCACTAACACATTTCTCATCAAATGAAATCGTTGAAATCACTCAAACTCTCATCAAGAAGATCACTCATTAGCGCATCATCAAAGACTTCGAGTTGGATTTTGAGTTTGCTTTCAATTTTCAGTAAGTTCCTTTCAAATTTGTTTTAGATTTCGATTTCTTGCATGCTCTTTGTGTTTCCAGTTTCATTTCACTCTTTTCTACATCACAAATCCTATAATCGAAACCCTGATCCTCCAAATCCTTAATCTCAAAACCCCTACGTATTATATTTCTGATTTTATTGTTTGCTCTTATTGTTAATTGCACATTTTGCTTGCCATTTAAACTTGAAATCTTATGTGTCTTTTGATTTTTTAGTTATTGTTTGCTTTTATTATTTTTCGATTTTTTGTGGTTTTATCTTTTGAAATATTCTATTTTTTTTAACTATTTTTCAGTGGGCTTAGTATCAATGATTGTTTAGTGGCTTTGCATGGTTTGTTTTCTCCTTGATTTTTTAATTACAATCTGTTTCATATGGTAGTGAATGATTGCTGATATGGTGTATATTGTTTCTTTTTTATAGATAAACTACAACTTAATGATAGGAGAAACATAAACCGGTGAAAAGGTTCCTTTTGGCTAAATCTGTCAATTTTCTTTTTTTCACTTACTTTTTGTTTTAATCTTTGGAAATATGTACATAAAGATTGTTGTATAAATATCTGTTTAGAAGAGAGTGAAGAAGAGATAAGAAGGTTATTTGCGAATATTGAAAGGATGATCTACAACTGAAAGCACTATAGGTCCCATCTTGCTTTGTGTGAGAATATTGTTTCCAAGGTTATATTTTTAACCTTTGATTTTGTTGTTGCTTTATGTTCTATGATGGTCTTGTGGAATCTTCATTTGGGTATGGCTAATTTGTTTGGTTTGCATGGTTCTTTGTCGGGATTGTGAATGTTCTTTTTAATTTATTTAGTTATATTTTTAACAATGTTGTTATTCTACTTATTCTTCCTTTTTAGTTCAAGATATTAATTTAGGTACTTTATCATGTGCTTGGTTTTTGGAGTTCTTATTCTAAGAAGAAGTGGCTCTATTGACTGGCTACTACATGCTTATAGAGTAAAAAGTTTCTTTTTGTGAAAGCCAAATTTTGATTTTTTTTTTGTCTTGTTAATTTATGCTCTGTAGCTAGCTTTTATATTTTCAAATGTTATATATTTGATTTTCTGGATCATGTTCAGATGTTATATATTTGATTTTAGATGTTGTTACAAACATGAAGAAGTTCTGCCAACAGTGCGATCCTGGTGGGTTTCTTTTTCATTTTTTCTTTTCTTTAATTTTGTTTCTTTGTTTGGTTTATTTAATTCAAATATTACATTGACTGCTAATATCAATTATTAAGATATTTTGGTTGTGTTCAGTTAATGGCTTTGGTTTTTTTTTCAAAGCAATATTATCTCAATTTGTTTTTATTTTTTTCTGTTTTGCATGAATTGTTGATTAATCTGTTTTTAATTTTTTTTTCTATTTTGTCTAAATTGTTGGTCAATTACTATGCTGAGAATTGCTAAGGTCAATGTTCTGGACATCAAAAAAAAAAAAAAAGAGTGCAAAGTTCAAAGTTGGTTGTTTTTTTTAGCCTTTTTTTATTTTTTAATTCTTTAGGCAAGTTTTCTATTACAGCATTTGAAGCTTCCTTTTGCACTGATTGTTTTTGGATTTCTTTTTTCTTCAATGCTAACTCAGAATTGCTCTAGTTTTGCTACTTTGGCTGTTTAGTGCTTACGTGCTAAACAATATTATTCTATTTGGCTTTTTGGCTTTGTTAAACTTAAAATCTAGTTTTGTATTCTAAAGTTAAATATGTTAATCTCATCTGGTTTCTAGATCATATTTTTTTTATTTTTTATTTTTCCTTTTTTTACTTCAACATCACCTAATTCAGGTTAACAATGGGCCATCTCATATGCGTAGAAGAATGTTTAACTACTGAGCACATTAGTTAGATATATAGAATTATTATACATTACTCATTCTTGCGTTTTATATTATATGCTAGAACCCACCATAAATGTGGGATGAAAATTAAGCTATATGTTTGGATAAACATGCATTGGTGCGATTACTTCAACCAATAATTCTATTAAATTGATGAACATTACATTCTATCTATTACAAACTTGACTCTTTGTGGTTGTTAAATCCTACTAATTAGGGATGTGCAAAATAATCCGACCCGACCCGACCCGATCGGGTTTGTCGGGTTTATCGGGTTTTGGTCGGGTTAATCGTGAACAGTAACCCGAAATCGGGTTGGAATGGTCGGGTTTGAACAGTATCGGGTTATAATTGGGTTTGAATAGTATGTTTGAATAAAACCAAACCCGATCCAACCCGACCCGATCCGATCGGTTTGTCGGGTTTTAATCGGGTTAATATTTAATAGTAACCCGAATTCGGGTTAAAAGGGTCGGGTTTGAACAGTGTCGGGTCAAAATCGGGTTTGAACAAACCCGACCCGACCCGTGTGCACCCCTACTACTAATTGTTGGTTGCACAAATTGCAGCTAATATCTTTGGTTATTTGAGGTCCTTTTCCTTATTGCTGAATTTTTTGGTACGCTATTTCATATAACTTTTAGATTATTTCATCATTTTTCTGCTTGTAATCATACCGATTTTTTTTTTTCATTTTGAACCATTATTCTAACTACTTGCTACAAATAGGCATAAAATTTGAAAATTCCTATGTAGGCTGACGTGCATATTTTGAATTGATGGAGAGAAGATTGCTGAAGTGATTGATAAAATAAGAAGAGAGTGTAAGTTAAGGGTAAAACACTAAAGGTTTTATAAAGAATTTGGTTGATGAGTTATTTTTGCTATGCTTATACTTGTACTGCTTTTGTGTGCCACTTCAGGGAATTTAAGTTTTATGTATTTGTTTTCAATTTCAGATATTCCTCTCTAAGTTTTATTGGTTAAACAATGCACAAATTGTTATATGTTAATTTTGATGTCATTTAAGAATTGGTTATTGAATAATATTCTTTCTACTTAGTAAATAAATGCTTTATGAATTCTTTAATAATTTTTTTTTACTGTTTTAGTGTATTTTAAAAGAAATTTGATCTACAAATGTGGTGAATTCTAACATTTTGTAAACAGTTAATTTGCTATTGTTTCAGGTAAGATATATATTTAAAATTTATTGAAAATCATATTTGGCTGCTCAAAGCCATCAAATATGTTTTTTTAATTTTTTAAATTAATAATACTTGACGGCAAAAAATCACAAATTATAGTAAGTTGCATATTTGGCTGTTTGACTGACTGTCAAATGGACCATATTTGACGGTGTCATTGGTGGCGCTTTCAAGACTGCCAAATATATACTTAAGTGGCGGCCTAAAACCATCAAATATGAAATTTTTCTTGCAGTGCTAGTTTTAGGTATCATGTTGCAACTGTTATATTTCTTGTTACAATCTTAATTAACCTTGTTGCGAGTTTCATGTTATATTTTATAAGTTAACGTGAGGTTTTACAAGTTTATCATTCTATGTTACAAGTGCACGAATGATTGCAAGTTGAAAGTTTGATTTTACTATTTTTAAATGTCATGTTGCAACTTTTATATTGGCACAATCTTGGTTAACCTTGTTATGAGTTTCATATTATATTTTACAAGTTAATGTTAGGTTTTACAAATTCATCGTTCTGTATTACATGACTACGTATAATTATAATTTAAATGTTTAATTTTACTAGATTTAGGTGTCATGTTATAATTTTTATGTTCCTTGTTTCAATCTTGGTTAACTTTGTTGCGACTTTCATGTTATGTGTTACAAGTTAACGTTAGGTTTTACAAATTCATCGTTCCGTGTTACAAGTCTACGTATGATTGCAAGTTAAATGTTTGATTTTACTAGTTTTAGGTGTTATGTTGCAACTTTTATTTTCTTTGTTACAATCTTGGTGAATCTTGTTGCGAGTTTCATGTTGTATTTTACAAGTTAACGTGAGGTTTTGCAAGTTCATCATTCCATGTTAAAGTCCACATATGATTGTAAGTTAAAGGTTTGATTTTACTATGTTAAGGTGTCATTTTGCAACTTTTATGTTCGTTATAACAACCTTGATTAACCTTGTTACGAGTTTTATGTTGTATTTTATAAGTCGACATTAGGTTTTACAAGTTTGTCATTCCGTATTACAAAACCACGCATGATTACAGATTGAAAGTTTGATTTTACTAGTTTTAGGTGTCATGTTGCACCTTTTATGTTCATTGTTACCATCTTGGGTAACCTTGTTGCAACTTTCATGTTTTGTTTTACAAGTTAACGTTAAGTTTTACAAGTTTATAACTCTGTGTTACAAGTTCACATATGATTGCAAGTTAAAAGTTTAATTTTTCTAGTTTTAGGTTTTGTGTTGCAACTTTGATATTTCTTGTTACATTCTTGGTTAATCTTGTTACAAGTTTCATATTATATTTTACACGTTAACATTAGGTTTTACAAGTTCACCATTCTATGTTACAAGTCCACGTAGAGTTGAAGTTCTGATTTTACTAGTTTTAGATATCATGTGGCAAGTAAGACTTTCTTAATTAAAATGTTGATGATACTTATTACAAATTTCGTATTATGTTTTACAAATGAATCTTATTTTTTATAAGTTGATCATTCCTTGTAACAAGTTTACATTTAGTTCCATGTTGAAGGTTTTTAATTTGCTACTTTTGGGTGTTAGACAGTGACTTCAATGTTGGTTGATACAACTTTGGATAACCTTTTTATAGATTTTACGTAATATTTTACTACTAAACTTTATGTTTAACAAGTTTCATCATTTCTTGTTAACGTCTTGTTTGATTGTATGTTTAAAAATTTAATTTTACTATAGTTAGGCGTCTTCTATTTCGTTGATAAGAAATTACTATCACCATTTCAAATTATTAAAAATATATTTTTTCTCAAATTATTCTTGTAATTTGTATTAATTTTTAAGCTGTGGGGTATTGGCTACTCGTAAAAGTTCAACTAATTGGTAAGATTGTTTTCTCCTAATCTAGAATATAATTATCAATGAAAAATAAATAACTTATAATCTAGAATATAATTATCAATGAAAAATAAGTAATTTACATTTTAAAGTGTTATACAGTAATTCAATTATGCCTATGATGATATTACATTTTAGTTGAGTTGTAAAATAATTTTAAACTCTAAGTATTTTAAAATAAAGGAAGTTTACACAATATAAATTATGAGTCATTTGTAGTTTTTATTGAGATTAACATAATTTCTCAACTGAAATAGTGAACAACATTTTTCATTAGGTCTGTATAACATGACATAAATTAAATGTCATTATTACAACTAATTTATAATTTTTATGTTATTTATATTTGTTGTTAAAAGTTAAACTTATATTTACAATAAGTTTAAATTAACATAATATACTAATTTATATTACTAGTAACAATATTATTTTTAAGTGCTAATACAATTCACCAATTACTTTATGTGTTAATTGAACAAAAACTTATATAAATTTTTAAATGTATTTGACAAGAATATATGTATCTATGTAATTACAATGTAGCGAAAATTAGAAAATATTAAACTATTTCTTTTTAATAACTATTAATATTTATTTAGATTTATATTAAAAGATTTAAAAAATTACTTCAGATTTATAATAAGATATTTTAATGAAAAGTTTAGAAATTTTTTTTTGTTATCGAGTGGTAATTTTAGCAATTAAGTTAGCTTTATTATAGCTAACAAGTGTAGTTGTAAATAAAAGTTAATATAATAAATTAAGCTCTTCACAAAATTATGTTACAATTTTTTTAAGTAAGCATCATGAAATATGAACTTACAAAACTCTCCATGTTTTGTATTCTTAAACTTCATTTCATCTTATTTCACGAGCCTATCTTTTTAAATTCACTATTTCCTAATTTTCTTTTTTTGAAGACGTTGATTCTTCTAAAATTTCCTCATTCCACACCCTAAATGAATCTTTTGAATCCATATATCAAAATCCGGTCACATTGAAGTGTATTTACAGGTGTCTATCCTGATTGACATCATTGATATTGAATAATCTCTTTGCGCGTTCGATATATGAATTTAAGAAGGCTCTCAGATATTTTAATTTTCTTGACATATAATTTTAATTTTTAAATTTGTAATTGTATGTTTTCATGTCGTTTTGTTATTCTAGTCTAATTAGATTCATTAAATTGATATGTTTGAATGACTTTTTTATGAACAACAATTATTCGGTAAAAATGTCAAACTCTATATTAATTATTTGTTTATTATATTTTTTGTTATTTTGTGAAGATATAAAAATTTCATAATGATATTATAAAACTAGTCAAATCGGTTGCCCTATTTTAATTTATTATAATATGAAATAATTTAATTGCAGATTGGACCTCTTAGTAATTTTAATTTTTATTTACTAAAAAAAAGGGGATATATCAATATATAGAATGTGTTGTAGCTAATCTTGTTCGAAAAATACTCTGGAGGTATTGTTAAAAATTAACCGTTTTTTTTAAAAGATTAAGACATATAACTAACTATTCGGCCTACCATCGCTCTACATCTTTTTGGTTGTCGAATTTTGAAACTTGGTAACTCTACCACCTCAAAATTACTTTTTTCTTTTTAAAAAACCTGTGATTTTTATTATTTTTGCAAAGATCTTTTAAAATTTAACATTATACTTTTGGGTCAGTTTACAGTACATCTAATGTATTGATACAATAATTTTTTTATATAAAAGTCGTAAACTGATGAATAAAAGTTGTAAATAACTATATAAAAGTCGTAAATTAAATTATATAAAAGTTGTAAATTAATAAATATAAAAGTTGTATTACAACTTTTATATTACCTATTTATAATTTTTATACATCTATTTATAATTTTTATATATTTATTATAAAATTATTGTACCAATACAATGGTTGTACTATGATCAAAAGCCTAAAATTGTAAAATTGTGGATGGGGACTGACGCTTAGTGGCACCTATTGAAGAAATAAATCTGCCATACATCGTATATATTGCAGCGTGCCCAACCGGCGGGAGCCACATGGGCTGTCCACCTGCTCTGATCGAAGATGCACAAAGGCCACGGCATCACGTGGTCATATGTCTACTTGTTGGGCGGAGCCATACCATCCTGACGAGGCCCTCACCTCGCCACGGCCCAAAAAGATTTTAAACGTTCTCATTTTGCGCTACTTCAATTAGAATTCTCTTGTGATCCCCACTTAATTTTCATATTTCACTTTTTCCCCCAGCTATAAAATCCTAACTTCACCCTGTTTTACCTAACCTAGCGAGTGATCATTTTCCTTAGCAATAAGCAAATAAGCGAGCGTATCATCTTCATCAAACTCATATATGCATTTACTAGTTCAGGATTCATGAACTAAAAATGAAGGAACTACACGTCGTTGCATTGACGAATTACTAAACTCCATATCCGTTGAGACCTGAATAATGCTGAGAACTATGTAGTCTACTCCTCTAAATGGTTATTGTATCATCCATCTGGTGCTTACTCTCTTTCCTGGAGCTTGCTTACAAATTGTAAAGGAAAATGCTTAGTTTTCATGTTTTGTCCTGAAAGTAATATTTGTATGTTTATTGTCTATTAACAGATTACAAGGAGACAAACAAGGAATCACGAGCTTAAATCTTGGTTGAGGGTCATAGACGTGTCTCAGTCAAGTTTTGGCAATGCTGGTAATATTAATGCGGTCTTCGTTCATTCAAGTACAATGTGACCAGAAAAATTTTGGAGAATCACATTTTGATTCATTGCGGTCATTTGTCTTTACACTTAAAAAAACTATATATATAGATATATAGACAAAGTTCTTAGACTTTTATGTCTACAAGTCTTGATATAACAAGCAGAAGATGATATCGAATAAATGCTCTAAAAACATTTGAGAGTGCTATTAATCTGCCTACAACTATAATCCTTTGTTTTTCTTTATCTTTTTTTGCCCCTTTCATCTATACAAGGAATTGCTACAAATTGTTAATCTAATCTTTATCTAAACCTAGTATTGCTTTTGACTCTATTTCACTCTGACACGTATGAATAGCCCTTCATTTACTGCTTTTTTCGCTTCTACGGACACTGGCATCCTTCGAACACCAGTTCTTCGAACTAAAGAAACTACCACTATTGTTGTAACAGCTTTTTCCTTGTCTAAATATTCATCTCTTATTCTGCTTCTGAAGAATCGTCTGGATAGACCTGGGGAAAACAAAATGCAAAAGCTTATATATAAGTATATATCTACGAAATTTCGTTGCATATGCCTTTTAATTGAGTGCACAAAAATAATTGTGCATAAAACATGAATAATCTTCTTCCATAGGACTTGATCTTTAAGTGATCTATAGAAAGATATAGAGAAGCCATGCATATCTTACCTGACTATGTCTGTCTTCATTGAAGCTTAAATTTCTAAGCTTCAATTCTCCTCGGCTGGTTGTTAGCTCATCTAATATCTCCGCATCACACATTTCCTCTCCACTTTCCTTCGTTCCAGAATTAGAAATATCCTTCTCCTGGTGAAAACATTTCATATTCATTTGAGCTTTGTGATTTTATCGATAGCATATTAAATACTAAAGAAGATAATGAAGTATTTTGTACCTTGAAGGAGAGGCTGAGAGAGCGCCACGGAGCACCAGTGATTTCATCATATTCAGCTGCATCAAGTTCCCGCAAGTGATGAGGAGGAAACACCTTGGGAAGGAGATGCTGACGAATGCTGATGAGAAGGAAGAATGGCAAGGGGAACAAGATTCCGGCTATAGGAATCCATGTAACACCAAAGCAAGCCAGAAAATATACAAACTGGAAGAGAGTGAATATGACAATGTATTTGTATGGTACTGACTCCACAAAGGAAGCATGATCATGTTCGAAGACCCTGAAAAGATATAACCAAGATAGAAAATTGTCATAAATTCAGCTAGATTATGTTTGATAGTGCTAAAAACAAGTTGAATTAGAGATCTGAAAAGGTTATGAACATCATCAGAATCTAATCTCTTAGAAACAAATTATTTTGAAGATCTTTAGGATTGCTTTTCTGTTTTTTTTTCCGTTTTCAGTTGTTAATGACTTAGTCCTGTTTCATGATATGTAAAATTCCATATTTTCATTCCAGAGCATGGATCTTTTTTTTCTCTTGTGTTCTAACGTGGAATGCTACTTGATCATTATACTAATCAAAAGGTGTATCACTCACTTGTACTGCCGGCTAGGTGAAATGAAAAGTAGTAGCATCCGTTCCCAGAATTGGTTTCCTGGGAGACTGTCAATGGCCATGTAAGCAAAATATCCCCAAAGAACTGACGTAGGAATTTGCTTAATGGCAGGCATGGCGCATACTGCTGCTGCTACTAAGAGAGACTGCAAAAGGTTGCTCACTCTCTGCTCATTAACTCGGACAGGCAAGTAAGCATCAATATGCTTCTCAGGATCAAATTTTTCCTTTTTGTTCTCTCCTTCCTTTTCACCTTTCATTACTGCCTCTTTCAAGTCTTTAAGTTCCTTAGCTACTGCAGTCTGCAGCAGAAACACATAATGGCATTATGAAAGGACTTACTAGCCCAAAAACATGGGAATAACCTTCCCTTTCATCAAATAATTGAGAATAATTACATGATTTTACAACTTAAAATTTCAGTATGACTTATTAACAACTCAAGTTACAGGCATTAGATGAAAATTTTGAGTAATTTAAACGTAAATTTGTTAGAAGTATCAAGAGATGATTTGGGGAACCAAGTTTTAATAATTAGATAAAGTACAAATGTTTTCTTCAAGCGGCACTTATGACTAGAAGACTTACAGCAGGACAGCTGTCCATTTCAATAAAAACAGCTTGCATTTTGCCATAAATCTCAGAATTGCTAGCTTTCTGCTTTATGCTTTCCTTGGCAGTTGCCACCATCTTCCTTCGAATGAACTGCATATCAGAGAACAAGTTCAGTAAGTATCTGATCCTGCATAGTTGGCAGTAATTTGTAACAACTCTTTAATTCTTTTAACTTCTGCAAACCAACCTGTCTTTTGAGAACGGCAAGGCTCTTGGTGTGCATAGGGGATTGTGGGAGGACCCCATTTGAAGGCGGCAGTCCAATCAATCCACAAAGCAATGTCTGAAGGCATTTATTTGATATTAGAACACAAGTGTCAATGAAATATAAAGAGAATATGAACTCCAGATGTATATGTTAGTGGTGTATACCATAAAACCCAGTAACAAGATGTCGTAGTGGTATGCAGATGGATTTTTGAGATTGAACTCCTTTTGTTGTGCCAATTGTGATGCAACACTATGGTCAAAAAAGTAAAGCCCTGCTATCATCACAGCAGGAACAAAGGCGGCAAAGATGTATGCCGGAGGCACCTTTCCCATATCCTGCTGTTTGAGTATGTATAAGTATTCAATCTTTCAAATCTGATAATAAATAAATAAATAAAAGTTTAAAAGTTTGATAATCATAGGAATATGGTTTACTTTGATCACAGTCCAGTGGTGTAACGAGGCAGATTCCCAAGGGAGAGGACTAAAGAGCCTTCTGGGAACTCCTGAAGGAACCTTGCTTGGTACACTGAATGACAATGCTGTCCACACTACAACCATTAAAGGAACCCCATAGTCTGCAATGAAACTCCTGAACCAACCTTTATGACATAGTAAAGACTCAGATTCTGAACTTAACTACTCAGCAAACAACAAGGACTCAAGTAACTTCAAATTTGTTTCACAAACCTGTGCCATACCACCATGACCTTGCTTTTCTGCTCTTTAAAGCAGTATATAGAAGACCAAAAGTGAATATTATGCCCAGTAATCCATTTGTGTAAAGCCACTGAAACTGATACTTCTCTAGGTCGGAGTTTTGATCTTCAGGAACGTTAAATTCACTCACGATTCCCTATCATCGAAACATTTTCCTCTAATAAGCATTACATTTTATCCACACCAAGGAAAAAGAAAAATACACAAGTCAAATGTTGGTTCTGTTTTCTTTACTATAATTACCTTGATAGCCTCTTGCACGAACAGAGCAGCAATCAACATGCCAAAAAGTTCACCTGCAATCCTTGTAAATCTACTGATAAGAGTGCAAGCATTGAAAATTGCCAGAAGAAACAGCAAGAGAGCCGTCCATACACAAACCCTGCAAACTCATCAAACCATATTGAAGGTTAACATAATCTGTGAAATTTTTACTAAAAACAGTGTTGATTTTGTGTTTACCATCCAGCCCAAGCCAAGTAGAGTTTCTGTCCCAAATCTTCTCTTCCCTTGGCAAATTTGTACAAATAAGTATACATTATGACAGTGGGTTCTGCAACTCCTAATATCAAAAGTGGTTGCCCTCCAAATATTGAGTGTAGAATACCACAAAGAGCAGTAGAAGCTAACGTCTCCACAGTGCTCAAGCTCCCATCTACACAGATATCAAACATTTTCAAAATCACCAAAAAAACTAACAAATACATAAGAGAAAAAGAACAGCAACAACTATTTCTCTGCTAATATGTAAAGCAAAAAGAAAACTAAAATCTTGGAGATCATGAAAAAGAGCTAATGACCTGTATCTCTACTTAGCTGCTCGCCAAAGGCAATAACGGGAAGAGCAGAAGCAAAGAAGATGTAGGTTGTTGGGGCCAATATCCTGTCATAAATTAATGAAAAATTTTATTAGACTTGGTAAAATTATAAATAGTTTTGCAATATTTGTCAATGCTATGATAAAAACATTAAAGTACCTGAATCCTGAACGAATACCACCAATCCAATCTTGTTTGTAACATAGTGATCTTCCCCTAATATCGTTGGCGATGCCCCTAAATGGAGATTTGATATTCTCCATTTCTGGAAGAATAAAGTGTTGGAATTAGATACAATAATGGAATATAGAAGAGAATTTTCTGCAGAACAAGAGAAAAACTTGCAATAGATAAATATAACGCTTAACACAATTAAAAGTGCTAAAAAGTCTAACTTACCAAACAGTGAAAGGACTTCAAACTGCGCATTAATGTGAAACGCAATACAAGAAATTATAAAAGAAAAAGGAATGAATGAAAGATTTATCTTGGCTTTCGTTGTCAGATCTCAGATTAGAAAACCGAACACATGCTTATACAACCCAAGATTTTCCCATTTAATTTCTGAGAAAATAAAAGAAAACAACACAGGAAAGGGCTCTAAAAATCCTGCATCTTCCTCAACAAGTGAAATACTCATCACCAACCAAGACTATGCATTAAGCTTCTCCCCCTTATAAACAAAAATAAATAAATAAAAATAAATGATACCATTTACATATCATGCGAAAGTACACTTCCTCCATTTTCCTTGCATTTTCTCAGCAAAAAAACGTAACATGCACCTAGACTTCAGTTAATACCAAAAAAATAACAAAAACAAATATAAACCCTTTTTTCTATTTTCTTCCGAAATCAATATTGAACCAAAGAAAACACCGTTTTGCTTTCTTCTACCAGCCCACAACAAAATAAACAAGAACTCATAAAGCACTACAGCATTATACGTTAACACGCATGCAAATTATAAATAATCTTATCACTTTCCAAGAGATTTACCGGATACCTTGGTTGCAACGGCGGCCTTGGCCGCACTGTCCTCCGGGAATTTCGCTGGAAGAAAAACACACACACACACAAACACAGAGACAAGTGCGTATTTGTATGTGAAGACTGACGGAAGTCTCTGCACTTGACGGCTTGCACTCGTAAAAATTTTCTACACGTCTTTAAAAAGAACCGCGAGTCTCCTCGTGGTCCCCACATGGGGGTATTTTTGGTAATTTGTGAGGAACAAGTGAGGGAGGGTTTGTGGGATCGTGCTTAGGTGGCGTATTTCGTGTGGTGACAGCTGTCAATTCTGCTCAGATTTTCCTTTGTGGTCGGAGTCCAACCATTGGTTGTGACAGGGAATCACAATGTGCCATCGGATAGCCAACAAACAAAATTTGTTAATTCTTTTGATAATCTCTATGTTAATATCAGTACAAGATTTTCATTCTTAGTATTAAAATTTTAATAATATTCTATTTTTAATAAAGTTGATGTGATATTAAATAAATAAAATAATGAATATAAAATATAAAATATAATAAATATTGATTAGTCATATGTCATTTAATAAATAGTATCACGTCAACTTTGTATACCAATTTTACATACAAATTTTATAAATGTAACATTACTCTTAAAATTTATATAAAATTTATGATATAAATTTTCTCTATAAAAAAAGTTTTTTTTCCTTGCAATTAATTATCAATCACAAAATAAACATACGAAAATATGTGATGTTGATGTTGCTTTTGATACCATACATCAAATGTGACAATTTTAATTTACTCAAAATTGATTTTCTTAAAAGCCCTTTTAATTTGAGCGAGTTGGAAAACAATTTTCTTGTTTTGAGCATGAAAGCGAGGGCCGTCCAAGGCAGTGATTGGAGTTATAAGAGGCATAATATATTCAATTAATGTGGAATACAAAAGGTCAAGTTGAATGAGTTTTTTTTTAGTCTAATTGTTGTACTTCTGGGAAGAGGATGTAAAAGCACTAAAATATAAAAGTGATTTTTGCTAAGTGCTTGCCAAACTTTTTTTGAACCAGTAGTGCAAAATACACTGTATTTCACTTTATGAATGGTTAATTTATTAATTATTCACTGACTTGGGTTCATTTGAAGGTATAAAATCAATCAGTAGTCCAAATATGCTGATTAAGATTTGGCTCGTTTGATTGTTCTTTAACTTTTGTTGCATATGGTGCAATTTTGCTAATCCAAAGTTTTATCTTTATTAAGTAAATAAGTGAAAAACTTTCTTTATAGTAGTTCTAGCAAACTCTCTTATTTCCCATTTGCCAAATTAGTGGGAATATAAGCTTGACAAATTTTCTCGCTTTCAAGTCAACTTAATTCTGAAATTATAGTTTTTTAGTTTTTTGCATTCAATAATATAATTATCGAATATGGATTTATTATTTAGTTTGTCAAACAATATTTATGTATTTTTATATTTAATATATTTAATTTTACATTGAAATATGATTTAAACGCGTATTTCTCTTCAAAGTCTTAACTAGTAAATTTTACGGTAGAAATGTTTAAAGACAAAATTGTTTAACTCAATTTACACCTTGTCTAATATTTATTGACTTTAATAAATTTTTAATTATTTATAACTTCTTACATAATATTAGTCTGACTTTGACTTTTACAAAAACGCAAACGACATGTCACTAACTTCATTATATATTCAAATAGAAAAAAAATTTTCTCCTCACCTTTTATAATTTTTTTTTAATTTTTATGGATTTATTGATAGCATCAATCTTGCTAACTATAATAAACATCAATTCTAGGAGAAGGACTTCTATACATCCGCTGCATTGCAGCGGATGGTTCAGAACGCGTCACGTAGGTGCCTCATGCTGATGTGGCACCTACGTGACAGCTCTTGGTTGCATCCGCTGCAGTGTAGTAAATGTATGGCAGACTTTCCCCGGTGCGCGTTAAAGGTGGATATTCACAAAGCTTTTGATACTGTCAGTTGGGATTTCATCATTTTGGGATTAAGGACGATTGGTATCCCAGAGTGTATGGTCCGATGGATTGCGACATGCATGTCTTCTGCTCACTTCTCGGTTGCTTTAAATGGAAAGCTTTATGGTTTCTTTCCCACTTCTAGAGGTGTTCGACAGGGTGATCCGTTGTCGCCATACCTTTTTGTGTTGGCCATGGAGGGTTTGAGTGGTATTCTTCGGGAGGCTTTTCAGCGGCCTGGATTTCGATACCATTGGAGATGCCAGCAGATTTCTCTTACTCATCTTTGTTTTGCAGATGATCTGATGGTTTTTTGCAGGGCAGATGTGGGCTCTGTTAGGGTAGTTCATGATGCTTTGCAGGAGTTTACAGAGCTCTCTGGTTTAGTTACGAATTCGGCCAAGAGTCATGTCTTCTTATCTGGAGTCAATGATGAGGATCGTACAGTGTTACAGTCCATCTTGGGTTTTCAAGTGGGGAGTTTGCCAATCCGATATTTGGGGGTGCCACTGATTAGTACCAGATTACGCCTTTCAGATTGTGTTCCTTTGATAGAGCGGATTCTCTCGAGGGTCAGATTGTGGACATCTGCTGTGCTGACTTATGCTGGCCATCTACAGTTGATTAAGTCGGTACTATTTTCCATCCAGGTCTATTGGTTATCTATGTTTATTTTACCGGCAGCTGTGGTACGGAAGATCGAGGGTATTCTGGCTGCTTTCCTGTGGAAAGAAACCTCTTTGTCTCATTTTGGAACCAAAGTAGCTTGGGATTCGGTTTGCTATCCATTGAAAGAAGGGGGTTTAGGAATCAAGCGAGTGAAGGAGTGGAGTCGTGCTGCTATTTTGAAGCATGTTTGGAGACTTCTTTCTGACAAGTCTTCCACATGGTCTTTTTGGGTTCATAAGGTACTCCTTCGGGGTCGCTCGTTTTGGCAGGTTCAGATTACTTCTGGAGCCTCCTGGTCTTGGAGGAAGATTTTACAGAGTCGGGATTGGTGCAGGGGTAAATTTGTCTCTTCTATTGGAGATGGGCGTGATACCTCACTTTGGCAGGATTACTGGTTACCGCAGGGGCATCTTTGTGATTTGTTTTCATTCAGGACTCTTTCATCTACAGGTCTTCCCTCAGATGCAAAGGTCTCAGCTATCATTCAGGATAGAGATTGGGCTTTTCCTGAAGGTGGACCGGACCTCAGACGGGTTTGGGACTCTATCCGCATCCGACCTATGATGGGGACTCTTGACCATATTGTTTGGAAGGGTCACACCTCTGGTATTTTCTCTATTGCCTCAGCGTGGGAATTATTACGGAGTAGACGCTCGGTAAACTCCTTTCATCATCTTCTGTGGTTCCCTGGTCATATTCCAAGGCACTCCTTTATACTTTGGCTTGCCTCATTGGGCCGTCTTCGTACTATGGATCGACTACGAAGTCATGGCATGTTATCTTCTTCAGGCTGTGTTCTCTGTGCTTCAGCAAATGAGACGCACGAGCATCTTTTCTTCAGCTGTCCTTTCTCGTCTTCTGTATGGGGGGAGATTTCAGCTAAGACTCTTATTGTTTGGCCATCTTCTGGTTGGCTCTCTCTACTTCATTGGGCTTCTCTTCATCTTCAAGGCAGGAAGAATTTTGGGCATATCCTTGCACGTTTGGTTTTCTCTGTTACAGTTTATTTTCTATGGTATGAGAGGAATGATCGTGTATATCAGCAGCGACATCGGACTCGTCGTCAGGTGATTGATGAGATTTTTGCATTGGTCCGCTCTCGGCTTCTTACCATTGAGGCCAAGTATGTGATCACTGCTCAGCTTCGTGCTATATGGGGCCTTCGTTATTAGTTGGTTTTTTGAGTTTTGTTTTGTTTAATTGGGCACATGCGCCCTTTTGTTGCATTGTCTTGGGAATGTTAGCTTTGTTGCGGTCGTTATTGGGCCTACGCACCTTTTCTTTTTTGTTTGGGCCTTTTGGATCCATATCTCGCTTTTTGTTTGAGGCCTTTAGGCTTCGTTTTTCTTCCTTTTGGACTTGTGAGTACTAGGTACTCTTCTTGGGGTATGCCCCTCGTATTTTGTACAATCAAATTTTTTTTATGTGAATAGTAATTTTTCCAAAAAAAAAAGTATGGCAGACTTTCTCTAATTCTAGAGGATTCCATGGTTAACATCATGAAATCTACAAAAAAAAAAAAATTAATACTACTTAAACTCGGATAATACTTTTTAAATTTATTTTAATTAATTAATTAATGGACAACATCTCAAGCTTCCTAACCATCCACGGCCCACAGCAAGGTTTCATATCTTTGTAGTTTCCTTAATAATTGTCAGTCATGTCCTCTACATATGCTCATTGTTCTCTCCAATTTATTAAAAAAAAAGAATAATTAAAACATTTTGGTTTGAAACTATGTGAATTAATTAAATGAAATCATTTACTTAATTGTAGTGCAATTTATTATTATTTTATTTGACGTACGTAAGTACTTGGACTATCCCTGTCATGAAATATTTAAAGTCTAAGCTAATTATAGCAAAACGACTTTACTTTGTTTTGTTAGACCATCAAGTAGATTGATTGGTTTGATTGAAATATTAAACAGTATTAATGTATTAATATATTATTAAACGTACAGAAGAAAACATAGGTAGGTACCGACGAATATATAAGAAAATAAAATAATCCAACTCTCAAGGAAGTAAAATTAAACGACTTTGTAGATATTACAAACTAATTTGCAATCTGAGTTTCGTATGATATAAGTTATTTACTAATCCTTATATAATTATATCGTATAAGTTAAATTAATTTTTTTAATGAAATTGAGCATTATTAATCAATTTATAATTTTTTAACATTATAAATTCGATTATAAATCAAATATTAACATAAAAATAATTGTTTTATGTATAATAAAAATTAAATATAAATATATGGATAATATTTAGTGTATGTTATCTAGTGTGAATGTATAAATACATTTTGTTGTGAAAATTTTCAAAATTTTCTTAATTCAATCTAGAAACAAATTTTTAATTGAATAATGCTAGTTTTACAAAATTTATATATAAAATTTTAAATACTAACTGATGTATCATAAGATGATTAAAACAGTGAATATGTAAAATCAATTTATTTAATGAAAAATAATAATGTATGAATAAATAAGTGATGCTTCTAAAAGTATCAATATTCTTTTTAAATAGGTCGCTTGAGGTTCATGCCAAATTGTTTGAGAATTTATTTAACCCTCAATTTTTTTTATAACAAATATTTCATTATTATATCTGAGTGATAGACAAATGATCGCATTATCCGTACAAGAGATTAATTTTTTTTTAAAAAAATATATATATATATATATATATAGAGGGGGAGAGAGAGAGAGATTAATTTGATGTCTAGCGAAAGCTTGTACGTGGCATAATGTGTGAGCCTTGTTGCATGTAAATTCGACGCACGCAAAAAAGATTAGCCATTTCGTGGGAGAATCCAAATTCTACTACAGTACAAAAAGTCGCCTTTGGGCTCTTTGACTATTTCTGTAGCATAAAAGCCAAATTTCTAGTTCTCATAAAAATTCGTCCCAGCTCGCAAGTACTATCTGGGCGCATGCTGGCCACCCATGGTACATGTGCTTGGATGCCTTTATAGACATTGCAATTAAAGACTTGTGCGTGCACAAACCGTGTCAGATTTCGTGTCAAAATTGGTGCTTCAAAATCCTGATGACGTGCTACCAATTGCCTCCTCGTGTGACTCCAATCCTCTGTTTGTCAAATTGAAATTCGTTTCCTTTTAGACTGTCATGTTGTTCATGCCACCATGTAATAGTATCATAGTTCAGAACAAACAAAGGTTTTATTTTATGTTTTTTTTTTGAAATTAACCCCAAGCTTTATATAAGAAATGTTTTTATTTATAATTTGTGCAGTTGATTCATCATTCATGAATCATGAGACCTGTTGGGTTTACATAAGGAAGCTTTTGGGTTAATTTTGCGAAGGGTAAGCTGTAGTTTTTTTTTTTAAAAAATTCTAATAAAACCTCTTTTTTTTTTTAAATTATTTGATCAAGTTTCAACCACAAGGAAATACTTTTCCAAAAAAGTTATTAGTAACATTAAAAATAAACTTTATCAAGTTTACAAAATTAGATATGTCGGCTAGATCTATATATTTGACAAGAAGATCTGTCGGCTTGATGAACTTTGTTTGTCTGATAAAATGTCAAGTTTGGTCTAACCCTAACATCTAAACTATTTATTTGAATGAGTATTTGGCTAAGGCATTAAAAAAAAAAAGATAAGATTTTATTAAAACTCGAAAAAGCACCTCACAAAATTTGTTATTCTCATCTATTTCTCTTTCTTTTTGAAATAAAAAATAAACTCATATATGCAACATGTCGTTTAAATGTTACAACATATATATACAATATTTTTTTGGGTTCATTGATTAACATATTTATTCAAAAATAACCATTCAACACTAAAATCAAATGTAAACATCATATACCGATTGATGATACTTGTTTGGTCATAAAGGGATTAAACACCAAAATCAAACTAACCTATTTTATCCCTTTTTCTCTAATGTCTCCGTTGACAACTCATTAGTTGAAAGTACCTACTGAATTGTCCATCTAGAGTTTGATTGTTATTAACTTCACCAACAACTCCATACATGATTTTGATGAACCTAAGCACAATGTGAGGCTATTGTGGTCTTCAACCATTTTCAGATGTGGGTTACGATTTCACATATCTTCTTAACCCTCATCTCTTTCAACTTTAATTCTATATATGCATGCATGCATGATGCTTTTTAAAACTGAAAGAAACATATATATGAAAGCGATAGACGTCGATTGTCATACTATATCACATTTATGTGCTGTCACTTGAAAACTAAAATTCAAGGAAAATGATATATTGTTTTTTATATACGTAACAGAATATCTATATTTCCAGATGTTTGGCTCGGAGATTTTGATTACGAATCTTTGAAGAAAAATATATTGCAATTAGCAAACAATGAAACTCAGTCACAAGTCTACGCATACTTATGCATATGCCATGACAATATGGATTCGATTGGCGATAATTATTAATTTCTTTGTGTGATGGAAAATATATCGAAGAGAGAAACCGTGCATTCTTTAACTAGAAAACAAGAAATTATTAGAGATGTTCAAGTATTCATGAGTAATTAATGGCTGAGTTTTGCTGCAACTTGACAAGTTATTTGGACTTCGCTTGAGAAGCCACATATCGGAAGGGCTTTTTTGCTATCTCTGAACAAGAAAAGGAAAGCTACAAATTTAATTATTTTTAAATTAACTTAATTTACGTCATAATAGAAGAGTTTTGTACGTAGAATTATTGAATATATAAGTTTATATAAATAATTTTATACCATATATGTGAAAACAACACTTGAAAAGGATGAAATATATATGATGGAATGATTGGTTAGAATTTAAGCGAATGTTCATGTTCGATATAGATTAATTAAAAAAAAATCAATTACAGAAATTGCTTTTACAAAATATAAAAAGAGAATATAAAAGACTAATTTGTTGATAAATACCTTAACTATTTATGAACGCTATATTGAGGGTGATAATTGAGTGGAATTGATAGCTACAGGAGTCATTGAGGCTGTACTTCTTGTGGTATATGATTTGTTTTCTTTGAAGACAAAAATTGAAAAAAGACATAGTTCTTTGAACCTTTAATTTTCCAAGGGGTTAAAGATATGCCCTGCACCTGCAGGCTGCAGCTATTAGAGGAGGTGTTCGAAACACGTAGCACAAAGAGTTTCAAGCCATGACTTCGTTTCCAGACTCTATATGAAGTATCCAAGCTTCTAGCTAGCTCTACCGGATAATATATAATTTCCTAAACTATTTATATATACGAATTAATATGAATATATTCTTATGATTATCAGATAATATATCTTAATTTACTTTTATTTTGCACCCATTATTTTGTTGTATTATATAATTGAATTTATGTAAAGAGATTTCTCTTTTACATGAATAATCTATTCATCTTTAAATACATAATTTCGTTAGATTAAAAAAGAAATAAATCAAACTTATTAGAATAATTATGGTGGGTTATAGGTCCAATGTCCAAATAATTGTCCAAAATAATCGGAACTCCATGTATCGATCAAATGATTTGGAATATCAGTCATGTAATCAACTATAAGATAAGAAAAACGTTTCAATAAAACTTTATATATTCTATGTAAAAAAATTTTATGATCTATAAATTCTATGCTTATCTTTGATTCTTAAAACATGATTAGAAAGTTTAAAGTGCATTTTAGGTGTATTATATCATTGTCTATCTGGTGTAAAATCTATTTAATTAATCATATATTGAGATTTAAAATTGCATATGTATCAAATTAATAACTTAAGAATAAGCTATTATATCGTTTAAACCAAATAAAATAAAGATAACAAATATGTTTACTCTTTATTGATAGTTTGTTTCTTATATCATTTTGGATTCATGAATTCATATCTTTCAATTAAATAACGGATTTATTAACTTGGATTAGATTTTTATTATTAATGATGATATCAGATTAGATTAGACTGAAAAATCTTTTAATCAACTAGCACTGAATTGGATAATTAGTTATTAATTAGCCAAATCCATTATTATAAACCAATGAAGAGCCCTCTACATATCTTTACAGGAATCTGATTAATAATTAAATCTCTTATAACCATAACCACAATAATAAAAATTGAAAATAAACACTCGACGTAATCAATGACGCACAGCATTTTCCTATAGAAAACTAATAAAACTAAATAGAAGAGTTTGATTCTAGAAATAAGAATTATGTATATATGTAGAAAAAAAAAATCAACTTCAACTGTGTTTCAAGATGTTCTATTGTCTGCTTATGGTTAGTTGAGCTACAGAAGCTGATGGCTTACAAGATTAGCTCACATTTGAGTCTAAAATTTAATTTATGTTATTTTTCAATTAACTCAAAAAGGAGAGCTTGGTTAAGAGTTTCAAGTTTCTATAAACACACATTTGAGTCTTCTCTCTTATGGTTCGAAGAGAATTATTGCTGATGAAAGGAGAGAGATACTTAGACGTGGAAAAATAATACAACACATCTAACAATGGAGACAAAGTTTGAAAACAAAGTACTTTTGTGAGATATAAATGGATGATAAATGAAGAAATATTTTCTAATTTTGTCAACGACAATACCACGTTTTTGGAAAACTAAAATGCACAAATTTGACTGCAAAGCAAGATCTAGAAAAAATCTTACTAAGATGGTAATATCCCATCATATATTTCTTACATATACATGCAGTGCCAGCTCAAGGAATTTGGAGGTCTGAGGCGAAAGAAAAAGTTTTTGATATTTAATATTAAAAGTTAAATAAATTTCATTAAAATTTCATCATAATTTTATTAGTATTGTTTATTCAATTATTAAAATTTTCTTGGTATTTTTTTATTATTTTTTTACATATTTACGAAGAGGCTCCGCTTTAGTATTTAACTAATTTTTCTAAATCTTTGCATAACTTTTTCATATCTAAATTCATTTTTTCTAATATACATGCCTAAAAATAAAAATAAAGTAAAATAAAGTAGATAGTTATAGAAACCGAAATTATAGTAAGATAATGTACTATCTTGGTCATTAATCTTGACAGAATGAGAGAATTTGATATATGTGTTTGAGTTAGAAAGATAAATTTGTAATATAAAAAGAGAATGCAGATGAAGTTAAGAGCTTTAACTTATTTATTCATACTTAATTTTTCTAATACTACATATCAATCATAATTTTGGCAGTCTTTTGAAATTTGAAAATACATTTTACACAAATTTAATTATAGATATTTAAGGAAATAATTTAACTTTGTATTTTCGTTAAACTTGAATTCCCATAAAAAACAAGAACCCGTCTTTAAGAAAATAAAATAGATTATATATATATATATATATATATATATATATATATATATATATATATATATATAAATCTTTGAAAAGCTAATATTTCGTAATAAATAGTCTGTACATAAAATAGGGCCTTTAAGGATTTAACCAAAATATTTGGGGCCTTGTCAAATTTCAGGTTTAATGTTTTAGAGTAGTTTTATACGGCCCCAATTTTTTATCTCATTAGCCCACGTCTCAACATTAAATAAGGACATAATTGTAATAAAAATATAAAATATAAGATAATTAATATTCAACTAATTATAATTAATTCAACGAGAACTCTTAATTCTTTCTTATATATCTCTATCATTTTTCTTATTTTTTCTCCAACAAAATTAATGACCAAACTTACCTCTCTCTCTCTCTCTCACACACACGCCATCCATCTCTCTCTCTTCAATTTCTATATTTTTTTTCTCCAATTTATTAAAATTCATTTATCTTTCTTTCTTTTTAAATTTCAATCACTAATCCAATCCATATCAAATCATCCATTTTTCTTTCTTTCTCCCTAAGAAATATTTGATTGATTATTTTTTTATATGAGCTTGAAAAATTTAATAATACATGATGACAACTTGATTAATATTAAGACCATCACTTTTTTTTTTTATGTATCATTTGTAGTAAACAAAGACTGAAAAAAAATTTAAAGACTATTAAGTTTAAATAATAATTTAACTAGAAATTAAATGATAATTTAATTAACCTTGTATCAAATAAGAAGTAGATGAGATAAAAAAAGAAAGTTAATTGAAGATTAAATGAGAATTTAATTAAGTTTACTATAAATATATCTAAAATTGAATTTGAGTTTGTTGATAAATTATCTAAATTATAATTTTACCCTTACCAAATAAGAGAGGGGGCTAATAAGATGAAAAATTGGGTCTTAATAGAGCTATTCAATGTGTTAATGATGTAACATAGATTTTTAGGGCCTTAAGAATTTAAACAAAAATTTGTGATCTTATCATATTTTAGTTTGAGACTTTAACAACAGAATATAAGGGTGTGTTCTTTTATGAATCCAGTATTTTTGTTTTCAATTGAAATTAAAAATATATGATTGATTTTCAATTATTTTAAATTTTAAAAAGGATTTGTGGTTGAGATTGAGTGTAAATTGCATTGAAAAATATGCAGCACAGAAAACAGGATTTGGATTCATAAAAGAACAGAGCCTAAATTTTTTGGGCCTTACTAGAAGTTGGGGTCCTAGGCAATTGCCTCACTTGCCTAGGGGTTGAGCCTGAGCTGTATACATGTTAATTGATAAAATCTTATTAATTTTTTAAGAGTATATACTAATAATGGATTGACTATTCAGATTTGATAGTCCGTTTTGATATCAAAAGCTTTGACCAAGGCCTTTCATAATATTTGCCTTGAACAGACCCAAACAACAAAATATTAAAATGCGTGAAAAGCATGGTAAACATACACAGACACATATGTGCAAATCTTACAAAAATAGAAGTTATCAATAAGAGGACAAAATTATTGATGAGGACTAATTAGTGACTAACATGGTTTAGAATAGATTCCTAATTGAGGAACTGCCTGGGAATCATATATTATATTATGAGTGATTGAAGGAAGTTCCGTATTCAATATACACCGAGGCTTTAATTTGGGTGGGATAACTTGAAATCAATTTGTTCAATTCAAATAAATCAGGCAATAACTTACATGTTGCACGGCATCATTACAAGAAAATCGACTTTTAGCAACGTGAGTTTTGCGTTACTAAAGGGTTTGTGCAACGCACGCCCGCTGTTGTTCTTGATGCTGCAGAAAGTCCTTGGCTTTCTGTAACATGCACTTGCATTTTGCGAAAACCTGTTTTGCATGTTCCAAATAATGTTTTAGGAATACTGGTTACGAAAATTTACTTAATAATAAAGATTTAGCAACATGCAATGCTTTTATCCGCTCTTTTGTCGACTATCGTTGAAGAATGTGACATTGTTTTCAATAGAAATAGCATGCGGGCTTACCATGTGCAGCAAAACATTACCTTTAACAAATTAAGAGAATTCTTGGGAAAAATGATAGAAGTAGAAAATGGCAATCAAATCCCTTGAAGATATTAACGCTAATAATTTTTTTTTTGAATCATGATTGAATTGTCAACTATGAATTTATCTAAAATCTGGAAATACTTGTATGTTCTGATAATATATATGTTATTATCTAAAGAAATGTGTTATTAAAATAATATGAAAAAATAAGCATATTTACTGTATAGAAGACGAACGTATGCTTTCAATACTTTTGAAAACCTTTCTACAATCTAAGGGAAGCTGAAAGAGCTTAACTCTTAAATTTTAAGAAGCAGTCTTGACCAATGAAAATCATAAATTGAGAATTATAACTATTCAACTTCATTTCAACGTGAGATCAGAAGCACATCGTCAAGAACTAAACCGTTAATTTGACTATTTCTTTTAAAATTGGAATAAGGGGCTTCAATTTCTCCAAAAACTCATCTCCTGCATGTAGCACCATCAACAGTTAATTAGGAGCCATTAACAAACAAGAACAGGAGATCAATTAATTATAGACGCAACAAGGCCATTCCTATTAATCGATAAAAAAGGTAGACTTAAAAACTAACAAATTAAAACATCACCATCTTGTTCAAAGAACTTCAAATTAAGCACTCTTAGAACTTTCACTTCCACTCCCGAATGCTTGATTACACTTCACATTTGAATCCACCCCTAGCTAAATTTACAGGGGGGAGTTTATGCAAAATTCAAAGTGCACTTAGTCATAACAAGTAATAAAATAGTGAAATATGAGTATCGTTCTCACAGAGATTGATGTACTAATTACCAAACCTTACCTAACTCTAATTTTATTTGAGCAATGATAAAAGAATGATAATTCGATGAAGAGTTGACTAAAATAACAACTAAACTAAAACTAAGCATACAAAACAATGACAAGATTCAAGTTATGAAAATTCCAATATATTAAAGCTCTAAAGTGTTAGATTTCACCAAGATTAATCATTCCTAATTCTATAATCTAATAAATTAATGTTTATTCCTATGTTGCCAGCCAATCTCACTAAATTTATTGTTATTCTTTTTCAAACTACAACAATGTATATTAACAAGCTAGATATACATCTCTGTCAAATATATTAATTTTTCAATACCCATTAAACACAAGTAATTCATAATAGTTGCACAAATCATGTAAATATCTCTATCTTACATTAATTCATAGTAATTCAATCAAGAATTAATATAAACTTCACTTTTCAGTCTCAATTTATATCTCAAATCATGCAAGAGTTGGCCAAACAATCACAAACATTGAGCATATAATTGAATTACTCAACAATATTAAAATAAACATCAATATATTAAATTAAAAGAATCAAAATCTCAAAATTTGATTACATCTTAACCCTAAAATAACAAGTTTAGCTCATAATGAAATTAAACATAACTAAAATCAAAATTGTAAACATGTTTACAAAGAAGATTAAGAACGAAACTATATATAAAACTTGAAGCAATCTCGATGTTGATGCTTGAATCACCTCTCTAAGTTATTGTTTGCTACTTCCTTTGCCTCCCATGCGACCCAAAAGTATCAAATCGAACCCGTAGGCACTTACATTGTTGTCCTATTTATATGCTTTATATGTTGGGAAACCAAAATCAATAAGGATTCGGTCTAACAATTTTCCAGCTTCGAGATTGCGCTGTAGTGCAGAGGTGATTGCACTGTGGCGTAGACCTCTCTGCCTGAGCTTCTAATTTTTTGAATCTTGACATGCGTAGTGGCCCTTGTGCACCTGCGCTGAGCATTCTGCCAGACTAATCTAATCTGATGCAAAATGGCAAGAAAACTGCAAAATTCTTGCACGATTTCAGACACATTTCCAAATTCCTTCAAAAGTTATCAATAATCCCAATTTCTTCCATCAACTGTAAAAACAAATAAAAAGACGTCAAAGTACTGAAAAAATAATCAAATATTAAGCGTAAAGATATCTAAATTATGAGTAAAAACTCACTTATCAGGGGCAGACCAAGTTCATCAAATACATAAAAAGAGAGAATCACGACGTCAGAGGACCATGTTGAAAGCTGCTTCCGCACGCAATCAATGAGGTGACCTCACAAATTGCTTTATCAATGTAAAATTTGATTCCATGCATTTAGAGCCAAATATCCACCAACGTCTATACTTTATACCAATTTTGGATAGTTACGCCCTCGCAATAAGTGCCTGGCCCTCATTTCCTTCGTTGCTAACTTGTCTGTCCATGGCTTTCTTATCATGACGATCTCTTTAAGCTAATCTGGTTTGTACTTTCTTCTTGAAAGATTTTCTTGAACACTTCAGATTTCTTGTAGCATAGGGATAATTAATTAACAACTTTAAAAGTTGTTTCTTTTTACCAACTAACGTTTTCTATTACCATAAACACTAACGAAACAATTACCAAATAATTATTATGCCTTCAATTCTTAGGATCTTGAAACAACAAACCCTAAAATGAAAACCCTTACATTAGAACTCTAATTTCCAAATTAATTTTTAAAATGCTAATTTTTTAGGGTGTGCTTATTTATATATTTAATATTTTTTTAATTCTACTTTGATGTTTAATTAGGAATATATGGTTGATAATGAATTTTAAAATTTTATATTAATTGCATTAAAAAACCTAATTAAATTAACCAAAGCTAATGGGTATAGCGGTGGTCAATGTATGCTCACATCAGCTAATTAATTGTATTACAGTAAAATCTTGATAAATAGATGTTCGATAAATTAATAATCTTGGTTAAATAATAAAATCTTCTGGTTCGACTCGGGCCTATGTATTAAATTAATAAATTCACTAAATACATAAAATAATAATTTTTTTTTCAAATCCTTTGGGGCCCAATGAAAATATAAATTAATAATTAATAAAATACAGAGCATAAATAACATATAAGTTCATAATGTTAATGTGATCTTTTCTTAACAATTTCTAGTTTCTCAATTCTGCTATTTTTCAAAGTATACCTCTAAAGTTCTTAGTTTTTTCTTTCTATCTAAACTAATCTCTCTTAATTTTGCAAAGCATGCACCTTATTTGTTATTTTTTAATATTGTAGCAAGTAATTATCAAAAATTACTATTGTTTGAATGACCTCTTTTGAAAAAAAAATACTAAAACACAACCATCATATCGATTATGATCATCATCAGTCGACATATCCATTACTCTTTTAATACTCTCTTTTTTAGTAGGCAATTCCATCATTGCATCATTTTCATTAGGATAAATCAAAAGGTGTTCAAAATCGGTTACATTTCTATGGTGTAAAAAAAAAAATGAATTCATGCAATCCATTAAATTTTGACCAAAATAATCCATTTTTTTAATAACACATATATGAATCTTGATAAAAAAAAATATTACAAGTAATTAAAACTTAAAAAAATAAAAATTTTCATAAATTACTAATTAGTCATTTATAGATAATAAATTATTCATTTATTGATAAATGAATAATCTCGATAAAATAATAATTTTTTGTAGTCTCAACAGTATTAATTTGTTGAGGTTTTATTATTTTAAGGTAAAATAATAATTAATGCCTTTTTAATTGATTACTATTAAATGAGGGAGAGATGTGAGAGAATAACAGAGGGAGATGACGAGAAAAGAAATAAAGAAACATTAATTGAATGCTTTCTTGTGAAAGTTGGGAGCTGATCCTTCCCTTATAGTACTATTTTGCCTCCAAGTTCTGTCACATGCCTATATCTTTAAATGCATAATTAAAAGAAAAAGAAAAAATCAAACTTATAGAACTTGATCTTGTTGGCCTTAATCAACATGTGGAATTTGCTGAGCTTCTTCAGCTGGAGAATCCTCTAAACTTCACTTCCCAACCGATTCCTGAGCCAAACTCTTCTCTTCCTTCTTCCGACTGCGGAACCTTCCCAATTATGACACAAATTAAGTAAGTTTTAATAAATTAAATAAAATATAAAATAAAAAAGTATATAATATAAATAAAATGTAATACATCATTAAAGTAGTATAATAAATATAAATAAAATTTCAAATTTATATTAATATTAATTTTATATCACTATTTTAATTATATACCCATTTTACATTTTTAGCTGCATTTAATATAAATCAAAGCAATAAATAACTAATTAATAGTTTCTTTTCAACCTCATTAATATAATTTCCAATATCATGTAAACCAACAATAAAATTATGTTTTTTCTAATTATTGTAAATTTGTACTGAAATATGAATATGTCCTCTACTAAGGTGTACATCACAATTCCATCTGAGATCCTTTATCCCTATTTGGACTATGGAGATAATGATTCATTTGCTTTTATTTCTCAACTCAATCTGTCCTTGTATGATTATATTGCCTAAGAGATTAAAGGTCTTATATCAAAGGCCTCGATTTGCAATGTTATAACTATGAGGATAGTTTACTTACATTGAAAGGAGAGGACAATTTATTTTTATTTGACACTTCCATGAAGGCGTGAATGATTTTACAAAACGTTTTCCATACCAATCAAACGAATAGTGCTTGAACATGCTAATAACGAACGGGATCCTAAAATTTAACAATTATGTAAAAATAAACTGGACAGAGGCATATTCATCTTTTGCAGATCATTAATTTCTAGGCTCTTGTTGTGATGTCAGAGAGCATTGAGAGTGACAAGTGAAGGTTTCCATGGATGGTCATTTTACAAACGCGTGAGGATTTTGTTTTTATTTATTTATTTTTTTCCGGGTCGTAATATTTGTTCAAAAATCTACGTTAGTTAAAGTATTTTATTTCTATATATGAATCTGACATTGGATAGATTTTGACAGGAATATATATTCTTTTGATAGTTTTAAATAATATTTTCATATATAGATTGTACATATGCACTAATTAAAGATGTTATAAACCATTTTATATATAACTTGTGAGTTAAATGACTTAAATCTTCATAGCTTAGATGAGTTCGAGCATCCAATTTCTACATGGCCGATGATTAATTGAAATAACTCAATTAAATAATTAATTTTTTAGATTTTCTTGAATCATATGAGACAAATTAGATGTTAGACGAAGAAGGAGCATTTAATTTCTACTAAGATATGGAATGCAAACATACATACATACATACACACACACACACACACACATATATATATATTTATATATGAAATCTTGGAAACAAATTTATGTCATCTATTATAATTTAAATATAAATGTGATATTGGATGAGTTAGTGTATTACGTAGTAATAAAAGTGACATTGTAACTGAATGGTAACAAGGCGAAATGGCTCCTGGAAGTTTATATTTGTAATGTAAGAAACAAATAATGCTACTGCAAGCATAACTGCTAAAGTGATGGTGGGCCCTGTGAGAAGTGGGCAAGGGAGGAGAATAAGAGAAATTGGCGAGAGATAAAGGGGAGAATATGAGAGAGAGATTGGCAGAATTTTTATTACTTAGAGCAATACTAAGTCTACAATAAAATTCTACAGCCAACACAAAGCACAACAAATCTTACAACCAACCAGATCCTACTATGAGACAGAGGTTTAGTATTATTCTATTACTCAAGGGTGATGGATACAAACTGCAACACAAATGAGTGCTATTTATAGACGTTGCTGTAGCCCATTACATCCAATAGGATATTGAGTTCCATTCGGCCAATGAGATTTTCCGAAGCTTGAACCAATAGAACATATTGGCCTCCCAAGATAACCACTAGCAATTGCCTTCAAATCAGCCAATAAGAAATGGGCATTTGGGCGCCCAATTAACTATTCTTGGCTTCACCACCTCATCAACTTCGTGGAAATCCACCTTAATATGTAATAACATCAGCTTTTTCCTTGTCTATGGTATTACAACTATCTCGTCTTCTGCGTCTGAAGAATACTCTGGATAGACCTGCCCAAAAAAAAAAAAAGCAAAAGCCTATATGTAAGTATCTACCAACTTCCTTGCATAAGCCTTGTAACTAAATTCACAAACATAATTGTGCATAACATGAACAATCGTATTCCATAGGACTTGATCTTTAAGTAATCTGTAGAAAGATATAGAGAAGCCATGCATATCTTACCTGCCTATGTCTTTCTTCATTGAAGCTTGCACTTCTGAGCTTCAATTCTCCTCTGCTGGTTGTTAGCTCATCTAATATCTCCGCATCACACATTTCCTCTCCACTTCCCTCCGTTCCAAAATTAGAAATATCCTTTTCCTGGGGAAAACGTGTCATATTCATTTGAGCTTTGCGATTTCATAGATAGCATATTGACTACTAAAATGAAGATAATATAAAATATTTCGTACCCTGAAAGAGAGGCTGAGAGAGCGCCGTAGAGCACCAGTGATTTCATCGTATTCAGCTGCATCAAGTTCTCGCAATTGATGAGGAGGAAACACCTTGAGAAGAAGATGCTGACTGTTATGGCCATAATAATATTGGGCCTAATTGTCTCTAACACAGTAAGTCCATTACTATGGTCCATTATCTGGGCCCATTATCTGGGTCCCACAATGACCCAGCCCAGCTCAATTATTTATGATACGGGAAGCCCATTACCGTATCCCACTATCTGGGCCCATTACAGTAAGCCCATTACTGTATCCCATTATCTGGGCCCATTACAGTAAGCCCATTACTGTATCCCATTAGCTGGGCCTATTACAGTAAGCCCATTACTGTATCCTACTATCCGGGCCCATACGGTAAGCCCATTACCGTATCACATTACATGGGTCCATTACAGTAAGCCCATTACTGTAGCCCATCGTCTGGGCCTATTATCTGGGTTCTACAATGGCCCATTCCGACTCCTATATAAACCCTCCGGAACGTTGCTCAAGGTAAGTTGACAAATGCACATTTTTCTGAACTTATTATCTCTCTACAATTCCTCTATTTTTGAGAGCTTCTCTCTCTAGGAATTTCTCTTAGAAAATTCCGGAGTGCCGGATACTGACTTGAGCGTCGGAGGGTCACCGCCGGCACCACCGCCGGAACCCCTGAACGTTTTTCTGTGCTCGCAGGACCGGACCCGTCGCACGACCCGAGCTCCGACCCGCTCCCCCGTCCGTCCGAAAACCGTGCATCAACAGTTGGCGCCGTCTGTGGGAACGACAATCTAAGCCTCTTTAGTTGTTGCTCTCATCCTAACGTACTCAAAAACATCATGAGTCACGAATCTCAACACTCGACCTCCTTATAGGTTGACGAAGAAATTGAGGTGGAGGCGCCTCCCCGACGCCGAAGGGTAGTCGATACAGGGAGGGCGTTAGTTATATCCTCTGGGGTAGGGCCTAACCTCAGGCAACCCCGGCTTCCACTGAGAAGACCGAAGAGGGGTAAGACGAATCGATTAACTGTCATGGAACATACCATGCGGAATTTCAGTGAACAGATGAACCGTATGGTGACTGTGTTCAACCAAGCATTTGGGCAAAATGCCCAGCCGGCTGCAAACATTGCTGGGAATAACCCAATGAGTGCCTTAGTAGTACCACATATCCAGACGGATGTGGGTGGACATCCTGATTTAATCGTCCAGACTACTGGATTACCTCGCCATCAGGTTATTCAACCAAATCTTCACCATCCTATTGCTCTCTATGCTGAATGTTCACCCCACTCAGCAGCTAGTTTCACCATCCGCTGTTCTCTAGCCCGGATATATACCACTGGTAAGGAACTGATGTTAGGAGGACATCGCACCATCAGCCCTCTCACTATAGTGATCACCCATATCAATCAATTGGTAAGGGTTTTTGGAAGTCCGGGACGCACCCCATTTGCGTCCTTGACGGCTAACACCTCGAACCACCTCGTCGGATGCCATGCTCCATGTCGCTGCATTGTTGCGTGCTGCCCGTGCGCGCGCTTACTCCCCCTCGATTTAAAAAACAAAGTTTCAAGAAATTGTTAAAACACCCTCGTAATTGTTTGAATTTCTTCGGAGGAGTCCCTGCAAAATAACGTAACCTACACGCCGCATGCAGCGCCTCGCATGCTTCCCCCTGCGCGCCCAGCGCCGAGCATGCTTTCCTCCTGTGCGCCCAGCGCATAGCATGCTTTCCTCCTGCGCGCCCAGCGCATTGCATGCTTCCCCTTGCGCGCCCAGCGCATTGCATGCTTTCCTCTTGCGCGCCCAGCGCATTGCATGCTTCCTCCTGCGCGCCCAGCGCATTGCATGCTTTCCTCCTGCGCGCCCAGCGCATTGCATGCCTTCCTCCTGCGCGCCCAGCGCATTGCATGCTTCCTCCTGCGCGCCCAGCGCATTGCATGCTTTCCTCTTGCGCGCCCAGCGCATTGCATGCTTCCTCTTGCGCGCCCAGCGCATTGCATGCTTTCCTCCTGCGCGCCCAGCGCATTGCATGCTTTCCTCCTGCTCGCCCAGCGCCGAGCATGCTTTCCTCTTGCGCGCCCAGCGCATTGCATGCTTCCTCTTGCGCGCCCAGCGCTAGCATGCTTTCCTCCTGCGCGCCCAGCGCTAGCATGCTTTCCTCCTGCGCGCCCAGCGCCTGGCATGCCTTCCTCTTGCGCGCCCAGCGCCTTGCATGCTTTCCTCTTGCGCGCCCAGCGCCTTGCATGCTTTCCCTTTAGCATGCTTTCCTCTTGCGCGCCCAGCGCCTCGCATGCCCTTCCCCTTCAGCGCCTAGCATGCTTTCACCCTTGCGCGCCCAGCGCCTTGAATGTTTTTCCATAGCGCGCCCTGCTCTCACTTGCTTCTCCCCTATGCAATAAAATGAAAAGAGTAAAAAGAATACAATCCGCCCCAAGATTGTGTGCTGAAAACACTCACAATGACACTCACACTAGCTACTCTGTTCGCTAAGTGTTTTTCCCTTGTGTCACTCTCTACCCCTGTAGAGTTCTACCTGGAGACCTCCCCCTGGAGGGTCTACCTACTTCCAGCCCACCATCTTGGTACATATATATAGCCAACCAATAACCCTGGTTGCTAGGTTCCGTGTAGTTGACATCCCCAACTACTAGGCTAGGTGGCACGCTCCTACACTGCCACATAATCCTCCACTCCCCCATAAGTGGAGATCATGGGAGTTAACTACCCGTAACTCCCCACTTCCCCTCATGGGTATAACCACCCATGATTGAAGGTCATGGCATGGAAGTAACTCCCCCGAGTAACTCCCCACTCCGGAAGTAACCACCTCGAGTCACTTCCCATTTCCCTCATGAGCATAACTACCCATGAGTGGGATCACGGCATGGAATATGGGAATTAACTTCCACTGTCATTCCTATTCTCAAGGACATGGTTGAACCTCCTCAACCACTAAGTTAGTGGGGAAGTTACATTTCCAAAACCTTAGGAAGTAACTTTCACCCCACTATTTCCTTATTTTTGGGAACCACAATCCTCTTGGATATGTGCCATACTTTAAGCCCATTACTGTAACCCATTATTTGGGCCCATGAATAATTTAATAGCCCCTACGTCGACCCGTTATTCGACTTGGGTCTGGGGGGACTACTGTTATGGCCATAATAATATTGGGCCTAATTGTCTCTAACACAGTAAGCCCATTACTGTGGTCCATTATTTGGGCCCATTATCTGGGCCCATTATCTGGGTCCCACAATGACCCAGCCCAGCTCAATTATTTATGATACGGGAAGCCTATTACCGTATCCCACTATCTGGGCCCATTACAGTAAGCCCATTACTGTATCCCATTATCTGGGCCCATTACAGTAAGCCCATTACTGTATCCCATTAGCTGGGCCCATTACAGTATGATACGGTAAGCCCATTACCGTATCCCATTACATGGGCCCATTACAGTAAGCCCATTACTGTAGCCCATCGTCTGGGCCTGTTATCTGGGTTCCACAATGGCCCATTCCGACTCCTATATAAACCCTCCGGAACGTTGCTCAAGATAAGTTGACAAATGCACATTTTTCTGAACTTATTATCTCTCTACAATTCCTCTATTTTTGAGAGCTTCTCTCTCTAGGAATTTCTCTCAGAAAATTCCGGAGTGTCGGATACTGACTTGAGCGTCGGAGGGTCACCGCCGGAACCCCTGACCGTTTTTCTGTGCTCGCAGGACCGGACCCGTCGCACGACCCGAGCTCCGACCCGCTCCCCCGGCCGTCCGGAAACCGTGCATCAACACTGACGAATGATGATGAGAAGGAAGAATGGCAAGGGGAACAAGATTCCAGCTATAGGAATCCACGTAAAACCAAAGCAAACCAGAAAATATACAAATTGGAAGAGAGTAAATATGACAATGTATTTGTATGGCACTGACTCCACAAAGGAAGCATGAGCTTTTTCCAAGACCCTGAAAAGATATAACCAAGAGACACATTTGTCATAAATTCAGCTAGATTATGCTTGATAGTGATGAAAACAGGTTGAATTAAAGAGTCATGAACATCATCAGAATCTAATCTCTTGGAAACAAATTACTTTTAAGATCTTTTGGATTGCTTTTCTGTTTTTTTGTTTTCAGTTCTTAATGACTCAGTCCTGTTTCATTATACGTAAAATTCCGTATTTTCATTCCACGACATGGATACGTCTTCTCTTGTGTTCTAATATGGAATACTGCTTGACCATTATACTAATCAAAAGATGTATAACTCACTTGTACTGCCGGCTATGTGAAATGAAAAGTAGCAGCATCCGTTCCCAGAATTGGTTTCCTGGGAGACTGTCAATGGCCATGTAAGCAAAATATCCCCAAAGAACTGACGTGGGAATTTGCTTAATGGCAGGCATGGCACATACTGCTGCTGCTACTAAGAGAGACTGCAAAAGGTTGCTCACTCTCTGCTCATTAACTCGGACAGGCAAGAAAGCATCAATGTGCATCTCAGGATCAAAATTTTCCTTTGTGTTCTCTCCTTCCTTTTCACCCTTCATTACAGCCTCCTTTAAGTCATTAAGTTCCGTAGCTACTACAGTCTTCACAAGAAACACAGTGGCATTATGAAATGGCTTCACAGAATCATATGAATAACCTTCCCTTCCGCCAAATAATTGAGAACAATTACATGATTTTGCAAGTTAAAATTGTGTGCGGCTTAGCAACAAATCAAGTTACAGGCAGCAGATGAAACTGTTGGGTAATTTAAACGTAAATTTGTTGGAAATATCAAGAGATGATTTGGAGAACCAAGTATTAATAATTAGGTAAAAGTAGAAATGTTTTATTCCAGCAGCGCTTATGACTAGAAGACTTACAGCAGGACAGCTGTCCATCTCAATAAACACAGCTTGCATTTTGCCATAAATTTCAGAATTGCTAGCTTTCTGCTTCATGCTTTCCTTGGCAGTTGCCACCATCGTCCTTCGAATGAACTGCATATCAGAGAGATCAAGTTCAGTAAGTATCTGATCCTGCCTGGTTGGCAATAATTTGTAACAACTCTTAATTCATTCAACTTCTGCAAACCAACCTGTCTTTTCAGAACAGCAAGGCTCTTGGTGTGCATAGGGGATTGTGGGAGGACCCCATTTGAAGGCGGCAGTCCAATCAATCCACAAAGCAATGTCTGAAGACATTTATTTGATATTAGAAAATAAGTGTCAATGAAATGCAAAGAGAAAATGAACTTCAGATGTATATGTTAGTGGTACCATAAAACCCAGCAACAATATGTCATAGTGGTATGCCGATGGATTTTTAAGATTGAACTCCTTTTGTTGTGCCAATTGTGATGCAACACTGTGGTCAAAAAAATAAAGACCTGCTATCATCACAGCAGGAATAAAGGCAGCAAAGATGTATGCTGGAGGGACCTTTCCCATGTCCTGCAGTTTGAGTATATATAAGCATTAAATCTTTCAAATCTAACAAAATATAAATAAATAAAAGTTTAATAATCATAGGAATATGGTTTACTTTGATCACAGTCCAGTGGTGTAAGGATGCAGATTCCCAAGGAAGATGACTAAAGAGCCTTCTCGGAACTCCTGAAGTAACCTGGCTTGGTACACCGAATGACAAAGCTGTCCACACTACAACCATCAAAGGAACCCCATAGTCTGCAATGAAACTCCTGAACCACCCTGTATAACATAGTAAAACTCAGATTCTGGGCTAAATTTAACCATTCAGCAAACAAAAAGGACTCTTAAGTAACTTCAAATTTGCTTCACAAACCTGTGCCATACCACCATGACCTTGCTTTTCTGCTCTTTAAAGCAGTATATAGAAGACCAAAAGTGAATATGATCCCCAGTAATCCATTTGTGTAAAGCCACCGAAACTGGTACTTCTGTAGTTCGGAGTTTTGACCTTCAGGAACTTTAAATTCACTCACGATTCCCTATCATTGAAACATTTTCCTGTAAGCAGTACATTTATCCACACGAAGGAAAGAAAAAAAAAAAAGAAGGGAATTCAAATCTTGGTTCTGTTTTCTTTAGGGAGAGTCCACAAACACCCCTAAGGTTTTGTAAATTCTATTAAGGGAGAGTAAGGTCTGTTTGATTGGGCCACTTAAATCTGAATGGATTTAGACTTAAGAGGCTAAAAAATTTTTATATGTTTGTTTTTACATCTAATCATTTTTTTTCAAATAAAATTGTCTAAAAATAAAAGTGAAAATTTATCACTTTTTTTCTTTCAAATGTCTGAAAAATTTGAATTGTCTAAACTGTCCTCTTGTGATAATTTTATTCCATAAATACTCTTTATATTCAATTACTAAAAGTTGTATAATTAATTAAAAATATTTCATATTAAAAATAAAAAATATTAATATTAAATATTTTATTTTTTATTCAAATTCTTTATTTTTTTGTTTTAAATAAAATATTTAAATAATATAATATTACTTACTACATTTGAAAATCAAATTTTAATTTAAAAATTAAATTATGTATGTATATGATATAAAATATATAAAAAGAATAATTACAATAATATAATTTATTTAATAAATATGCATTTGAATTTTTAAAATTTGACTTGTTTTACATGCATTGGTTAATAAAATTAATATAAATAAAAATTTAATGTAATAAATTAATTAAAAAATAATTAAAGTATATAATTATTGATAATCTTGACTTATATCAAACAAAATATAAATATATTGGCTTTTATAATAAATAAGCTTATTAATTTATTACTATATTAATATTTCAATTTAATTTTGTAAACTATTTATTTTACACATAATTAAAGCCATATATTTTAATTTCCATAACAAAAATAAATATTTCATTTTTAAAAGATTGTAATAAATATAACATTAGTTATATGAATGAAAAAAGAATCTTGATTTAATTTTAAGAACTTGCACAAATGTAATATAAATATTTTATATTTTTATTATAAGGATAAAAATGTCATATTAAAAATAAGATGCACTCTTACCACTTTTTCTAAGTGGTATGGAAAAGAGCAAATAAACATCTTATTAAGTGGTATAAATTAAGTCCTAAAAAGTATTTAGATATAAAAAGTGTTAAGTGATTTAAACAAACACCACCTAACTCTAGCATTTGATAAAAAGAGGTGCAAATGAGATTCTTTTGAAATTCTTCATAGATGCACTCAAGTTTATAATATATCACTACCTCCCTTACCATCAATTTACATCAAATGTTATATTATTATATCAATAAAATTAACATATGTATGAAGTTATCCTCTAACTTTAATATTAAAAAAGGTATATTAATTTAAAATATAATAGAGTGCATATAAAATAGGTATAATTTTTTAAAAAATAAAAATTAAGTATAAGCACTTTTATTAATCTTTTAAAAAAACTATAGACAGACCATTGAGCAACCATTCCCCGTAAATTGCAAGAAAAACTATTCATAATCTTATGATTCTTATAAAATAATATAAAAATGCAAAAAAAATATAAAATGAAACAAAAAGTTATTATTAGTAGTATATCTCATATAGGAAAATGAGTTTTTACTTTTATATATTTTTCTCTCAATTAAATTAAGAAAAAATTAAAATCAGCAGCTAACTTGTCAACCTGAAGTTTGACTGTCATTGACTAACAGTTAAGCCAAACCTTGGGGGTATATGTGGACTTCTCCTGTTTTCTTTACTATAATTACCTTGATAGCCTCTTGCATGAACAGAGCAGCAATCAACATGCCAAAAAGTTCACCTGCAATCCTTGTAAATCTATTGATAAGGGTGCAAGCATTGAAAATTGCCAGAAGAAACAGCATGAGAGCTGTCCATACACAAACCCTGCAGACTCATCATGCCATATTGAAGGTTAACATAATCAGTGCAATTTTTACTAAAAACTGTGTTGAGGTTGTGTTTAATCATTACCATCCAGCCCAAGCCAAGTAGAGTTTCTGTCCCAAATCTTCTTTTCGTTTGGCAAAGTTGTACAAATAAGTGTACATTATAGCAGTGGGTTCCGCAACTCCTAATATCAAAAGTGGTTGCCCTCCGAATATGGAGTGTATAATACCACAAAGAGCAGTAGAAGCTAAGGTCTCCACAGTGCTCAAGCTCCCATCTGCACAAATGTCAAACAATTTCAAAATCATCACAAATCTAACAAATACATGAGAGAGAAAGAACAGCAACAACTATTTCAATCATGCTCTATTTGTCTGCTAATATCTGAAGCATAAAGATAACTAAAATCCTGGAGATCATGAAAAAGAGCTAATGACCTGTATCTCTATTTAGCTGCTCGCCGAAGGCAATAACAGGAAGAGCAGAAGCAAAGAAGATGTAGGTTGCTGGGGCCAATATGCTATCATAAGGTAATGAAAAATTTTATTACACATGGTACAATTATAAATAGTTTGCAATATTTATCAATGCTATGATAAAAACATTAAAGTACCTGAATCCTGAACGAATACCACCAATCCAATCTTGTTTGTAACATAGTGATCTTCCCCTAATATCGTTGGCGATGCCCCTAAATGGAGATCTGATATTCTCCATTTCTGGCAGAATAAAGTGTTGCAATTATACGATAATTGAATATAAAAGAGAAGTTTTTGCACAATAAGAGAAAAAACTTGCAATAGATAAATATAACGCTTAGCAAAATTAGAAGTGCAAAGAAGTTTAACTGACCCAAGGACTTCAAACTGGGCATTAATGTGAAACACAATAAAGGAAATTATAAAAGAAAAAGAAGTGAATGAAAGATTTATTTTGGCTTTCATTGTCAGATCTCAGATTAGAAAAGCAGTTTTTCAATTAACTTCGAGAACAAAATGGCAGATAATAAGCTTTGCAGGAAAATATTACCAGGACCCAGTAGAGAAGACTTCATAAACATGAAATGGCACTGAATATCAAGGAAAGTTATTAATATTTTTCTTCAGAAAATTATTCTTGCATGGCCTTCTTTTTCCCATTAACCAAACACATGCTTATACAACCCAAGACTTTCCCGTTTGTTTACTGAGAAAATAAAAGAAAACAACACAGGACAAGACCCTGTAAATCCTGCATCTATCTCAAGAAGCGAAATACTCATCACAAATCAAGATTAATACCCGGATTAAGCTTCTCGCCCTGATCAAAAAATAAAAAAATAAAAATAAATGAAACCATTAGCATATCATGCAATCCTACGTTTTCCTTTCATTTTCTGAGCAAACAAACATAGCAATTATCTAAACGTTCATTTAATCCCAAAAAAATAACAAAATAAAGATAAACCCTTTGTCTTTTTTCTTCTGAAATCAATAGTGAACCAAAGAAAACACCATTTTGCTTTCTTGTACCACCTCACAGCAAAAAAAAAAAAAAAAAAAGAAATAAAACACCAAAACATTATACATCAACATGCATGCAAATATAATAATGTTATTACTTTCCAAGAGATTTAACGGATACAGTGGTTGTGACGATGGCGTTGGCCGGACTGTACTCCGGGAATTTCGCTGGAAAAAAAAAAGCAGAGACAAGTGTGTATTTGTATGTGAAGACTGATATTGGAAGTCTCTTCACTTGGCGGCTTACAGGGAGTTAAAAATTCCCTAGACGCCTTTAAAAAGAACCGCGAGTTTCCTGCTGGTCCCCACGGGGGGTATCTTTGGTCATTTGGGAGGAGCAAGTGCAGGAGGGTTTGTGAGGTCATGCATAGGTGGCGTATTGGGACTGTCAATTCTTAGTCGGCGTCCAGTGGCCCCCACCCTTGTGATAGCCTACAAACAAGATTTGTTAATTCTTACGATAGTCTCTACGTTAATACTATCACAATTTTGTCCGACTTCTAAAAAAAAATTAGAAACAATGTACGTCACTAACTTCATTATAGAATTAAATAGAAAAAAGAATCTCCTCACCTCATATTATATAAATTGTTAATTTTGATTTTTTATCGATTTGCTGACAGACATCAATCTTACTAACTACAATAACCATCAATTCTAGAGGATTCGTTCAATGCTTAACATCATGAAATCTATAAAAAAGGAAACTTTAACTTAGATGATATATTTTAAATTTTTTTTCTTTGTTTTAATTAATTAATTAGTGGGCAATATTTCAGGCTTCCTCACCATCCACAAACGTGTAAATGGAGTTTAACAAAATTTTGTCTTTATTTATAATATCTTACATAATATTAGTCAGACTTTAAGAAAAATACAAGCAAAATATGTCAATAACCTCATTATATAATTGTGAGTGGAAAATATTATATACTAAAAATAGACCAAACAACTCTTATTGAGCCTCCATGAGAGCCATACACTTGAAGGATTTAGATCTTTTACATGTGTGCAAGAGGTATAAAAGGGGCATTTTAGGGTTGGACAAGAGAGATAATCTCATATCAATCATTTTATGAAAGCTAGACCATTGGAAGAAACCCTAGGCATCCACCAAGAGAAAAAAAATGGAAAAAGAGAGGGTTTTGGGAGAGAAAGTATGAGCTGGTGATTACTGTTTATTATCACTGTTTATGATAATGTCCATCAACACTGTTTAATGCCACTGTTCATCATCACTATTCATTGAATACTGTTCATAGTTATTGTTTATTTGATACTGTTTCGACATTGCTGTTCTCAAGATACTATTCATGGCTTCCAACCATCCTCATTTGCTCTCCCTTTATATCTTGCTACTTTATTATTCTCCTTGGACTAACTTGTGCATCGGAGGGTGCACGCTGGGAAGACCAGTGTTCTCTTATCTGTTTGGATGGTTTTGTAGCTAGGAGCTCACCAAACCAATTGGAGGCATCTGACTTGGATCTCTGGTCGAAAGATAGTGCGTGTTCGAATAAGCATGCACCCAAGGAGGAAAGCATCTGAGGAGAAGCTCCCAATGAAAGCCTTCAAAGATCCCGACCAATGCAGACATTCGTGACCAGGATGGACTTTTCCTACCAGGACAACCCTTTTTCAAGTACATCAGTTCTAAGATCAAGAAATGGACTACTAGGCTTCAAGAGGTATTATAGTATTCTTCTCTTATTACATGACACATGGATTGGTCTCGGTCCACATATCCATTGATGTTGGTCCATTCCTATGCATCAATATTTGGCATTGTCTGTGGGAACGAACAAGTAGTCCTTTGTTCCCCTGTTTAGCTAAGAATGGAGAAATACTTTTGCCCTTGATGCTTATTTATTTACCTCTTAAATCCATTACCGATTTGCTTGAATCATACTACAATATCTCCTATACTAATTTCCAAGGAGGAGATGCCAACTCATTTTGTGCATTAATGAATTGATTGTGTCTTGATTACCTCCTAGACCAATTCCTGAGGAGGTAATATCTACTTGTTTTTGTTCATTATTTATTGATTTTGTGTTTGATTATATTCTGGATACATTTCCGAGGAGAGATGCTGAAACTATTCTCAGGCACATTCTTGAATTATGTCAATGCTTATTTATTTGTCTTGCTGCCTTACTCATTTTGGCTGGATTGTTTAGAAATTATACTTTATCTTACTCCTTACAATGAGGCTATGAGTGTTATTTCAATGCTTGATCTATTTTTTATATGATGCTTTATGTGTTATACTTAATATTGTAATCGGACACCGGATATCGGAGTTGGTTGCAATGTTCCCTAGTCGAAACCCATATTTTATACGCTTTTAATGCGACTGCTAAAGAGAAGTTATAGCATAGATTATAGCTTCAAGCAGTGACTTACAAACTTAGTCACATGACGATTCTTATGGCTCTTCGAGCAATAGAGCTATCTAAATAATTTTTGAAACTAATCTATGAGCTTCGTTACTTGAAGAGGAATATCTAGATCCTTGATTCTCTAAGGCGAACTACACTCACACCTCCAAGTCGCGTCCTCCAATCATAATCAGAAATGACCAACACTAACTCTTCAAATTCAACTTGCCAATCTCCTCCTGCTTCCAAGGAGACAACAACTGTGCACCAGCATTAATAAAGGAGATCAAGAGGTCAATTTTTTTTAGGAGTCATATCCACACCAAGTCCGTAGGGTGCATTGAACAAGAAAGACTCTTGCCCCTTGATTGCGTCTTGATACCATTCCATGAACGGTGTTCAGTCTTTCTTCAACCGACACTAATCTACTCTAGAAGACCTTTATTGAAGTCCTGGCGCAGTTGTTTTCTCTATTTATTGCTCGACTAGGGAGGCTATCGAGATCCCTGTTTCTTTTTTAGGAGAGTTATGCCTACTCAGAAACATAATGCTTTTGAAGGATAGACGCAAAAGTTATAGCTTGTACGTGCTCTCTTCTTGGCGTCTTCTAACATCTTGGTTTTCACTTCTAGCATCAACAGCTCTATCAAATCCATGCTAGTACTCGTTGCACTACAAGAGACTCCAGTTAAATAGGGACAGTCATGGTTCTTGCAGACAGTTTATGTTTGATACTTTTCCTCCAAAGAAGAATTTAAAATATTGTCCTCTAAGATGCATAATATTTACACCTCCAAGCACTCTCATAAGCACATTGCCTATCTTTCTAGTTACCTCCAAGAGTTACTCACAAGCTTTCTGAGCAGTCTTGTGTCTACATCTAAGTACCCCCTACTTCATGAGTTATCATTGGGAGCTATTTACAAGCTCTCCAAGCTTTTTGAGCAATCTTAATTAGTATTTGCATCCAAGCAACCGCTGCTTCATGGGTTATCATCAAGAGCTACTTACGAGCTCTCCAAGCTTTTCGAGCAGTCTTGTTCTTTATATCCGAGCACCCGTTGCTTCATGAGTAATTGTCGAAAGTTGCTTATGAGCTCTCCAAACCTTCCCAATAGTTTTGGTGTTTCTAAACACCTTATCACCGAGAGCTGCCCACAAGTTCTTCGAGCGATTCCAAGTAGTTTCAAGCGTCTCAGCAGCTTCAAGCATTCAAGTAGCTTTGCGTGGTCTTGGTGCTTCCATCCGAGCATCCATTATTTTCATGAGAGCTACTTATAAGCTCTCCTAGCATTCCTAGTGTTTGCATCCAAGCAGCTGTTGCTTCATGAGTTATCACCGGAAGCTGTCCACGAGTTTTTCGAACGATTCCGAACAGCTTCAAATAGTTTTAGTACTTCTATCCAAACACCCATTATTTCCACGAGAGCTTTTCATAAGCTCTCCAGGCGATTCTAATGCTTCCATCCGAGCACCCATTACTAGAACGAAAGCTACTTATAAGCTCTCTGAGCAGTCTTAGTACTTGCATTAGAGCACTTTTTTGTTTATGAGACAACATGGAGATTGAGACAGTAAGCCCTTTCTCCCTGGCCAGGGAGAATAAGGCAAAATGGTTTCTCTCCTCGATTGAGATCGAGATAGTAAGATCCTTTCCCTTGGCCAAAGTAGTAGGGGCAGTAAGATCTTTCGTCTGACTATCGAGATCGAGACAGTAAGACCTCTCGCCTTTGGCCAAGGTAGTAAGGGTAGTAAGACTCTCTTCTGACTATCGAGATCGAGACAGCAAATCCTTTTCCCTTAACCAGGGTGATCGAGGGAGTAAGATCACTCTCCTGACTACTGAGATTGAGACATTGGTCCTCTCTCCCTGACCAGGTATATCAAGGTAGTAAGATCTTTCTCCCGACCGCTGGGATCAAGACATGGTAATAGGGGCTATAAGGTCTATCTCCTGACCATAAAGATCAAGGTCCTCTAGACTTCTCTCCCAACTACTAAGCTCGAGATCTTACTCTCTCTCTAACCATAGAGAACGAAGCCTGAAATGCTCTCTTTTGAGTAGACTAGCTGACTAGCAGTGCCAAGCAGATTCATCTCCCAGGCAATGGACAAGTCCTACCATTTTTTTCAAAGCAATCAAGAAAGGGCAAGATATGTAATGGACTCTTAACTGCAAGCAAGCTTTCTAGTAGCTCAAATAGTACATATTAAAACTTCTGTTGTTGCTCACTCTCCGACCTGGTAAGATACTACAACTTTATTTGGCTATCTCCTTTATTCTTGTAAGTTCTATGTCATTGCAAGAAGACCATATTGTCAGTGACTAGTCTACTATACTAATGCACTCCATTCTGGTACATTCCAACCAACTGTTACAACAGCTACTTCGGAAACCAGAGTTGTTAGATAGGTTGGTCAAGCAGAGCATCGAGATGAGCAAATTTAACATCTCCTTTACACCAAGACATGCTGTCAAAGCTCAAGCTATTGTGAAATTCATTGTCGAGTTCACCAACAACTTAGGGGGGAGTATGACACTATTAACAACCAATTAGAAAAATCTTTATCTTCCAGCTTGCAATAAACTCCCAATCCTGAGTAGACACTTTTTCGTGTACAGGAGCAGGATTGTGAAGCAAGCATGCTGGTTTGCAATTTGGGAGGATTCAAAGTTGGGTACAATTTTAAGCCAAATATGAAGCACTTTCAGCAAGACTTTGAAGTTGGGCGACTCCAATCATTAGCTTCTTAGCTCTAAGCAAATCGTCCTCAGATCAATTTACTGCACGGAAGCTATGCTTTTGAGGATTAACATATTTGTTGCTAGATGGATCTAATATAGAGCATCCATGGAATGCCAACCAGCTTAAGAAATATTACTAATAAAAGTAGTCCGAGTAGCTCCACTGTTCTGCAAACTCTTTGGTTCTATACAAAGAATAGAGATCGACTATAGAATGAGACTAGTCCGAGCAGATTCCATGGAAAAAGTTTTCTAGTTTTCAGCAAAAATAATGATTGAAAGAAAAAAGGCATATGGACCTTGCGTCTTTCATCTGTTATAACAACTTTTATCAATGTTATGCAACTTCGACTAAGCATCTTACAACTTCAATTAAGCATTATGCACCTTCAGTTACATGCCTCGATTAGGCATTGTTCATCTCCAATCAAATGCTTCGATTAAGCACTGTGCATATCCGATTACATGCCTTGATTAGGCATTATTCATCTTCAACCAAATGCTTCGATTAAGTATTGTATATTTTCTATTACATGCCTCGATTAGGCATTGTTCATTTTTAACCAAATGCTTCAATAAAGCATTATGCATCTTCGATTACATGCCTCAATTCGGTATGCTTTGATTTAAACGTTGTGCATCTTTTATTATATGCCTCGATTCGTCATTTTTCATCTTCAACCAAACATTTCAAATAAGTATTATGCATCTTTGATTATATACCTCAATTAGGCATTGTTCATCTTCAACCAAATGCTTCAATAAAGCATTGTGCATCTTCGATTATTCGCCTTAATTAGGCATCTTACAACTTTGGTTATGTGCCTCGATTAGGCACCATGCATCTTAACAAGCGCTCAACAACGACAATGAGCAAGAGGTAAATTAAATTTTAATTATATTGATTTATAAAACTGTTGATATAATATGTACAACTTCAACTATCGCAAATAGGTAACAAGTCATCTCCAAAAGCATCTATGTTAATGTAGAACACTACAAAAGCTAAGGAACATATATCTACACAGCTCCGACAACAATTATGCATCCTACCAAAGACATCATTAAGACTGTCCATGAAATCCTCACCCACCTTAACCACAACTTGCACGTATCCTTATTCGGCACCTATGAATGGGACCTCCTCGGCCACCTTGCCCTATAATATTGATGTAAAACCAATTAGATTATAATTAGAAATAAAATTAGGGATTTCAATTTGATTTTAGGGATTTTAATAAATTAGATATTTTAACTTCCTAAATTAGGAGTAATCATAATTTGAGTTATTTTCCTAATAAGTAGTTTACTATTTTATTTAAGATTTAATTTTGGTATTTTCTAGTTAAACTAGGATTATGATTCTATTTCTTAATAGGATTTTATTTTCTAGTAAAACTATATTTTAAGGTCCTATAAATAGGAGCCTTTAGTTATTTTATTTTTCAGATTTAGTTGTTATTGGCTTTATGATGTCTTAGTAAAAAGATTGTTTTTCTCCCACAATTTCACTCTATTTCTCCATCAATTTTTTCTATTATTTCTCTATTTTCCTCTATCTACATCTGTCTCCTTTTCTTTTAACTTGAGGAATTCCAATCCTCATCAATTAGTACCAGAGCCTAACATCAATTCCGCAGTCACTGGTCATCAACGAAACTATTCACACCAGAATCACTGTTCACAGACATTCATTGTTTACGCTGGAGTTACTATTCATGGAAGCACATTGTTCACACCAGTTTGACTGTTCACAATTAAGTACGGTTCAGAATCACTGTTCACAGACATGCACTATTTACACTAAAGTTACGGAAGCACATTGTTCACACCAGTGTTACTGTTCACGATCGAGTAGTGTTCACAGGCTTTGAATTTCATCATCCAGGTTTCGAATTTTCACTCTAACTCATTGGTTTAATTTCCATGGCCAACCATCTTGATCCTCCGCTTATAAAAACCATAAAATTAATGGCTAGTCTCAACGAGAAACTTGATAAATTTGAGAGAAGATTGGATGTCTAATTTGAAAACCTTAAAGTTCTTATTAAGAGTTTTATTAGTTGATCCTGCTCTTTTTCCTTCGAGGTCTTGTGTGCAAAAACCAAACACAAAGAATGAGCCTTTGGAAGACTAAATTATAAGTGAGGATGAATGTGATGATTATAGTGATGATGATGAAGAAAGTCAGGTTGATCTTGAAGATGAACATGAATCTAAAGATGACAATGAAATCAAGGGTGCGATGGATTTGAATGATGATGTGGAGCCTACATATGAAGTCAAATCCATATGTGAAGAAGAATCTCATGAAATCATTCAAAAAATTGATTTCATAGGTTGTGAATCATATATGGGTTCATCTGGGTGAAGCAAGGTAGACCTCTTGGATTGACCTTCTGTGCTCACAAGTACAAGTCTAAGGTGACTAGAATTTTGCACTAGAATTTGAATGTTCTCGTCAAGGGGAGCAAATTCATGAGGATTAGCTTGAGCTCTCAGTTGATTGAGCAGAACGTTACACTAACTGGTTCCAAGGAGATCACTACTTGGTCTACCAGAAGTTTCGACACATAAGAAACTCCATTCCCAAATGTCTGGTTAGCTAAGTGGCAATAGAGTTACCATTGTTGTCCTGAGAATTCATAGTGCACTCAAACGACCCAATTCACATGTCATAGACTCAACAAAACTACGTTCACAATCCAGACAAAGTTTCATCCAATATAGGTATGCATAATAAGCATTTTACACAAAGAGAGAGCAGGTAAAAAGCAAAAGTAAGGCAACATTTCAACAAACATTGATAGTTTCATCACCAAGATAATATAAAAAAGAAAGTTAATCATGAAGCACCAACGCATAGTAACGAATGATACACCAAGCATTATGAATAAAGGCATATAACTAGAAAACAAGTGTAAGAGAAGCAACACTTTTTCAACATGGAACAATAACATCTGGATACTCAAACATATCTCTAGCTTAGAAAAACTGCTACTTGGACACTTAGACACATCTTCACATAGAAAAGCTGCTACCCAACAAACAAATCACTTTTTCAGCATGGGAAAAAAGATACTCTTCAATAATTCAAGCACATTTCTACATGAGAACATGAACACTTGTTAATTGATACACTCTTTCAACCCAGGAATCGCCCTTTCCTTGGAAAACACAAAGCACTCATGATAGTTACAAGTCGTCAAACATTTCTTGGACTTATAACTAGGGGGACTAGTGTAATGGGAAGATTTTCTTTGTTCTACAGATAATAGTCTAGTTACAAGTCCTCAAATACTTCTTGGACTTGCAGCTAAAAGGGCTGGTGTAGAGGGAATATCGTCTCCATTCTCCAACCAGAACTACAATCTAGTCATAATTCCTCAAATACTTCTCAAACTTATAAATAAGGGGACTAGTGTAGAGGGAATATCTTCTTCACTCTCCAACTAGGACTACAATCTAGTCATAAGTGGTCAACTACTTCTCAGACTGGTAACTAGTGGGACTAGTGGAAGTGAAAAATATTATACACTAGTAAAATAACAAATAAAAATTATCGAGCCTTCATGAGAGCCGTACACTTAGAGGGTTTAGATTTTTCACGTGTGTGAAAAGGGGTACAAAAGGGGCACTTTAGGGTTCGATAATAGATAGAATCTCATCTCAATCATCTTATAAAAGTTAGAGCCTTAGGAGCAACCCTAGGCAACCATTAAGAGAGAAAATGGAAAACGAGAGGATTTTAGGAGAGAAAGTCTAGATAGGTGATTACTATTCATCACCACTGTTCATCAGACACTATTCCATCGTTATTGTTCATAGAACATTGTTCTGATGTGACTATTTATAAGATACTTTTCATGGCTCCCAACCATCCTCAATTGCTCTCCCTTTATATCTTGCTATTTTATTATCATCTTCGAACTAACTTGAGCGTTGGAGGATGCATGTCTGACATCCTCTAATCTATTTAGATGGTTTTGTAGCTAGGAGCTCACAAACCCACTGGCGACATCTGAGTTGGATCTTTGGTGGAAGATCCAAGCACGCGTCTAAGGAGAAGCTCCCAACTAATGCCCTTAAAGATCCCGACCAAGATGAACACTCCCGACCAAGACATCTTTGACCAGGGTAGACTTTCCTGACCAGGACAACCCTTTTTTGAGCACATTGGTTCTAAGATCAAGAACTGGACTATTAGGCTTCAAGAGGTATTTTAGTATTCTTCTCTTATTATATGACAAGTGGATCGGTCTCGATCCACGTGTCCTTTAACCTTGGTCCATTTCTATGCATCAACAATAATCAAATAAAAAATATTTGCTCCTCACCTAATATTATATAAATTTAATTTTTATTGATTTGCTAATAGACATCGATCTTGCTAACTGCAATAAACATCAATTCTAAAGGGATTCTAGAGGATCCGATGCTTAACACATCATAAAATCTATATATATGTATTAATACTATTTAAACTTAGATAATTTATTTTACATTTTTTTCTCTGTTTTCACTAATTAATTAATTATTGGACAATATCTCTAGTTATCTCACCATCCACAAATGTGTTAATAGAGTTAAACAAAATTTTATCTTTATTTATAACTTCTTACATAATATTAGTTTGACTTTGATTTTTAGAAAAGTACAAACAACATAAGTTACTATAGGGTGCGTTTGATATACCATATAGGATTGTACAACTACGATGGAATTGATACTACATTTATAACAATTAATAACTACATTGAGGTATGTTATATATAATACTGCATTTATAACATATTTACAACTAACTCTTCCTATAATCTGAGTTAACAAATCCCCACTAGAGATATAATTACTATGTCATATTTTGTAACTTCCTTTATTTATTTTTGTCTTTTTCTCCTCTATGAATTTTCACCAGCTCAAGTTATAAAGAATTGGTTGTAGATGTAACATTGATTTTATATCATTGTCTATCACATGTTATATATCTATTAATAGTATATTTTGAGGTTTAAAATTACATATATATATATATAATAATAATAATAATAATTTAAAAATAAAAACTATTATATTATTTTAATAATAGTTTGAAATAAAATAATAATATCAAGAAAGTTTGTTCTTTATTGATAGTTTTTTTTCACACCAATTTAGATTGAATTTATCTCACTTAATTAAATAATGGATTTATTAAATTGGATTAGATTTCTATTCTTAATAATGATATCATATTAGACAGGATGGAAGAATCTTTTAATCATTTAGCTTTGAATTTGATTATTAGTTATTAATTAGCCAAATCCATTATTCCAAATCGAGACCTTACGTATCTCTAATGAGTAATGATACATTTGTAAATTTTGAATACAAAATTGATATTAGATTATTCATTAAATGACATATGATTCATCAATATTTATTATATTTATTTTTTATATTCATCATTTCATTTAATTGATACCGTATCAATTTTGTAAACAAATTTTATATATAAATTTTGTACGTGTAGTAGTATTTTATTGATTTTTAATGCGTTGACTTCACGTGCAAAGATCTGTAGATCTGTTGCATCATGAATTTTGTCTATAACATGAATCCGAGTAATAATCAAGACTCACATAACGATAAGCACAATAATATATAAAAATTAGTAGATCTAGAATTTTGTCTGTAGCATGAATCTGATTAATAATCAAAACCCACATAACGATAAGCCCAAGAACATATAAATATTGAAAATAAATACTTTGACGCAATGAATGGCACTCAACATCTTCATATACAAAACTTAAAAAAAAAAAAGTCAAATTCAAGTGGTCAGTTTCAAGATGTTCTCCTTGTATGTTTATGGTTTAGGTTAATGTTCTATTGTCTGTTTATGGTTCGGTGAGCTATGGCATCCGATGGCTAACATGATTATTAGCCCATATTAGACTCTAACATTTAATTTACGTTAGTTTTCGATTAACTCAAAAAGTTCGATGGAGCTTGGTTAAGAGCTTCCAAGTTTCTATAAAATCTTACTAATTTTTTAAGCAGATATATATACAAATAATGGATTAATTATTCAGATTTGATACTCCTTTTCAATATCAAAAGCTTTTACCGAGGCCTTTCATAATTTTTGCTTCGGACAGACCCAAAAAAAAAAAAATGCTTGGAAAGCATGGCATGTTCAACTCTTACAAAAATATAAGTTATGAATAAGAGAACAAAATTATTGATGAAGACTAGTTAGTAACTAACATGGTTGAGAATAGATTCTAATTGATGGAACTATTTGTCATAATATATTCTGACAAATAGGAACATGAAACCGGCTGAGAACAAAGTTCTGAATTCAAGATGCATTGAGGCTTTAATTTCGGTTTAATAACACGAAATCAATTTGTTCAGCCCAAACGAATCAGGCAATAACTTACATGTTGCATGGCATGTAATAAGATTTGTCGAAGAATCTTAGAATTTAGATCATTGCTTTCTCTGATTATTTATTAATTTATACTAATGAAATTAATAATAATAAAAAATTGTTATTCGTCGGATTATTGGAGTATTTTTAACTTTTTTTTTCATATAAGACAATTTAGGTCTAGCTACTCTTTTGTGCGGCATGTGGCATGTCCTTCCAGCACATGATAGGACTAGTATCTATTTCAGCTCAACGCCATCCCTAAATCACAGGGCCCTTGATCGTCATTAATAATGAAAAAATAAAAACAATACAACGTCCTTTTACAATACTTCAGTTGCTTGAATTGCTCAAAAGATTGTTGGTAATGTATTCCACTTCTTCTTTGACACCCACAACAAGCCTCACGTCTTGTTGCACGCATTTTCTTGAGCAATTTTTGAAGTCAATTGCCCCAAGGCACCAGAGACAATTGTAACATATTAAATTTCTAGTGGACATGGCATGATGTATAATGAATACATATGTATTAATATGGATTAATATACATGTGATGTATTTAAATTATAGTGTAATAAATGAAAGAATAATAGACTTAATTGAAAGAATGGGAAGAGGGAGGACTAAGTGGTATTTTGGCCTAATGTTTGTCTATAAAAGAGAGAGAATTCTAGAATTCTATCATTTTGCTCCCTAGCTCACACGTTCCAGCCCCTTGCTCTCTCTATTTTTCTTCACAAAAACCACCAAGAACTCAAGAAAAGGAAGGAGAAGAAAGGAAGGAAGAGGTAAGAGCTCATCTCTTCTTTAGAATTCTTGTTTTATTGTTTATATATTTGCAAGAATTCCCTTGGCTTGCGATGTGAGTATGAGAATTGTTGTTTGGTATGCTGGAAATTGTGTGGAAATGCGAATTGGAATAAGATTTGAAGGTATCTAAGTAAGGGGATGAGGATACAAAGCTAGAAGTGAGAGTTTAGTCCAAATTCTGCAGTGCTTTTACAGTAAACAGTGCCTATTTTGAAAATTTCTAAAAATTAGGAAAATGTTTTTTGGTTCTGGAAATTTTAGATGAAAATAGACATGTTAGGAGTGTATAGAAATTGGATTCAATCAAAAATTTGAAGTATGTGAATTGTAGTGAATTTTTGAACTTTTGGTCTAGAATTTCACATTTCCCCGGTCTTAGAACAGAGTAAGAGAAAACGAATTTGGTTGAAGGTACAAATCTTTGTAAAATTATCTGCTTTTTGGTATTCAAGTTCTTCTACATGTTATTTATGACGCTGTAAATTTTCACTGAGATTGAAGTTCTATATGAATTGCTATGAATTTTTAAAATTGGCTTTATAAAACTGAAACTTTTAGTTTTCGAAACAGGGCAATTAGAAATAATTGGGTTTGAATGACTTACACCTCTTCTAAAGCCACGATTTTTTATATGGAGATATTTATATGTGTTATATACCAGCCTGCAAAATTTTGTAGTTATTTGAATAGTATTGTAATTCCTATAAATTTTTAAGTCTCTACTACTCAGTGAGATGAATGCATTGACATAATTTTTGTTAGGTTAATGAATTTAGTTATTTTGAGTGGGCATATGACCTTATTTGTCTCTAAAAAAATTTAAAGAGACATGTTATATGACTATAAAGGTTGTATATGAAATTGTGGGAGTGTTGGAATAGACAATTGTTTATTAGAAATTGTTTGATTGAGTATGAATAGAAATGGAGCTGAAAAGAGAAATTAGTTCACCAATATGTATGGTGACCCTTAAAACGATTTTGTGTTGTTTTTAGGTTAAACACAAGCATCGACAAAGGAACTATATAAAGTAAGTAAGCTAACTATTCTGAGGCCATAATAAATTGTGTTACACTGTATGTAATTTGTGTATCGTAACACTGTTAAATGTTAGCACTTTGATGCTTGAATTGAGATATATTGTGATTGTACTAGAAGCATTATATAGAGCTTCTTTTATATGATTGATTGTGAATTGTGAAATGTGATTGAGATGCCAAAACTTAGGAAACTTAGCTCTCATAGCTTGAGGGGAGGTTTGGACCATGTATTTCTCTATACGGGATTCGGTAGCATGGACCCGGTATCGCCCAGATTGTTAGACTAGCCTTAAGCTATTTCAAGTGTAGGCATCTATGTGTATCTGTACTCTTCTATTGGCAGGATAAAGTCCAATATGTCATACCCCGCACGACATACACACTGTTTCGCGCCAAGCTTGCTCGGAAAAATAACAATGAATGGGATTTCAGGGCAAGTGTTACAGTGATTTGGGATTCTTGTGTCGAGAGGAACTCAATGGTGCAAAGAGTAGGCGCGGTAATTTGAAAGCTTCTAGAAGGTTTCGCAACGTTCCGGTATATTCTGGAAAGATTCGAAAGAATCCGAAAGTCATGAGATGCATGCGAATGGTCCTAGAAAACTCTAGAAGACTCAAGAAGGTTGCGGAAGAGCCTGGAAGGCTATGGAAGGTCCTACAAGCTGTCAAGGCCTAGTCCATTCTAGAATTCTCTAGCCAAGTCAAGTTGCTAGAACCTTCCTTGTAAATATCTAAGATATTTTAGAATGTAATATGCTAAATATCTAGATATTTTAGGAGATGATTCTAGATAGCGAACTAGGACCATTGGAGGTATTTAATCCTTGCTGTCCATTGAGGAGGTGGATTACTATAAATACCCTCCTAGGCTCATTTGTGAGGCATCCAGAAAATCCCAGAAAATCTAAGCAAATCCAAGCAAACACAAAGAAAAGCATTGTAAAGAGCTCTTGAGTAATACAAAGTTCTCTTGCTTAGCAATACTTGCCGCTAAGCTTCCAACTCTTCTCCTCTTGCCTACAAGCTCTTTAGCTCAATGGTCCAAGCTTCTTCCTTAAGTGAAGCAAGCTAACTCCAAGGCTTACTTAGCAACTTTCGGGTTCAAGTTGTCTAAGTGCCATACGAGCATGGTGCGTAAAACTCTAAGCTCGTGACAAGTAGGACTATATGGTTGTCACCTCTGGGTGATGATGGATTTGTGCAATGTGAGAATGTGATAAATACTCACTACGAAGATGCCTTGCCTACAGATGCCGCCAATAGGTGGCTATGTGATATGAGTCGTATAAGTGTGATATGACTGTGATATGAGAAATACTACCTTGATTAGAGAGCCTTATTTCCTCACTGATTGTAACTGATATTATGGAAGCTTCTGAATTATGTAATATGGACATGGTAGCCATTAATACGGTACGGGTATGGTAATACATGTGAGTCCTTAATGTACATTAAAGGAAAATGTGTATATTTGTATGGATATCCATATGAATAATGTGTCTAGCTTAAAGAAGCTCAAGTGTGAATAAATTTATGTGATTATGATTGTACATGAGGATGTAATGAATTGAGAAATATGAACTTACTTATGTGAGAGTGAATCGGCCTATAGAGGTCCAGATAGAAAATTGGTGCAGGAGCGCAATATATGTGGTACAAGAGCGTAGATGAAACCGATATGAAACTAGTCAGACAAAGAGTTGGCACTCATGCGCCACTCATATGGTGTAGGAGTGCCAAGTTGGCACATAGAAATGGTTACGAAACAGAAGTTTGGCACTGTTGCACCAGTTTCCTTGCGTTAGAGTGGTCATTTATTCTTTAACAAGTTATCCTATGCTTGTGTACTAAGAAATGAACAGTATTCATACTGTAGACTAAATTTTAACTATTATGGAATACTATAGTTGATCTACTTAGCTTACTTACTGAGTTTTACTCATTAAATCATTGTGTGCCTCAAGTGGACAATAGACTGGGAGCTAGATGAAGGACTTTTGGCAATACTGACGGAGTTTACTTGACAACCACGGACCGCTACCGGATATTAACATGACCATACTGTAGAAATGCTTTTGATTTTGAATGTACATATATATAGCGAAATACTGTAGTTGTGATTAGGAACTCTGTATTTGATAATACTCAATATAATTTTTAAAAGAAATGACAAAGTTCACTATTAAATGACTGTTTAAATGTTACACTCTATATGTATAGTATTGGGAGTGTGACAACAATTCTATCAACCATTTTGAGAGATGGTGATTGAATGTCAAAAGATGGGAAATTGAGTAATCAAATTTGCGCTTATATTGTGATGAATATGCTAGCATCCTCTCAGTACTTTATTCTGCATGGAAAACCAAAGAATATTTCATATAGTCGGCAAACTAAAACATTGATTGTGTTTGTTTTACTCCAATTTCCCAAGACAAGATTCTGATGCAAGGGCGGGAAGCAAGAAAATTAATACTGAAGGCTAGGATTCGAATTGCAGATGTTATTCTGATGCAAGAGTAGAAACAAATTCTTATTAATGTTAATGGTATTAATATTACAAGAAATGGAATTGTAGTTAATTCAAATTCTAAAGGGACACTTGATTGGGGAACAAGAGTCAACTTCTGCCTTAGGATAGCAAGGGGTCTCAAGTATTTCCATGATGTAATACAAGTGGCCAAATTATTCACAGAAATGTTGAAGCCATTAATATTATGCTTGATGACAATCTCACTTAAAAACATTCTGTTGGGGTTCGAAACATATTGCTGGCCTAATTTGGTTAGAGATCTGCTCAAGTTCTGGTGGAGGACATAATGCTGAAAAATATTGAAATGCTGAAATTTGCATATCCTAGCTTCAAAACATCATAACTTTCTCATACAATGTCCATTTGGAGCGTATAATATACATTTTGGAAGCTAAGGAAAGATCTACGTTTCTAACCCTATTCCATCATGAGCTGACTCACACTCTGGAAACAGAGCACGGATTAGTTTAATTAATTTTCAGTACTTTTATGTTTAAGAAATTTGTTATTTTCTATTTTGAGTCTTACCTATTTTGGAACTGTATAACTTTCTTATTTTGAGTTACTTTGAGTCAGGTTCTTTAGTCCGTAAAAGGGTTTGTTTTATCCTAGTTTGCCACTAAGTCATATCATATCAATTCAATGAAAATCGAACTTTTGTTCAACTTTATCTTTTGGTTCCAAGTTCACTCACAACTTCAGTTATTTTAGGTCTGAGAAAAGGAAACATATTATATTAAGGCACTTCCTTGCCAAATGTTCCAAGATCATAACCACTAGACAAATTTTCGTCTACCGAATCCAAATGCCATTCGTCTGATGAATGTGAGAAACCAGCCTCCATTAACGCATATCCGTTAATCCTTAGATATGCAATTTGTAAAAATAGAGCCTGCAATGAACTATGGTCAAGTTCCGTTAGCTTATTTAAAAGAAAATCATTCTCTTGGTCAAGTCTTGAACAACTCTTCCCACTAACATTTCAATTACAACAACCCGCTAACTAAAATCATCACTATAACTAGGGTGCCATATATGCTTTGAAACAATACAAAATTAATTAATCAAGGTAAGGAATTAGAGAAGATTAGGGCAGAGAGTTAGAAACTCATCTCATTGTAAGGAAAATTAAAATAAATTGCGTTGAATTGATTTGAATTTGGGGATGATTCTATTGATGTTAAAAGTGAAATTAAAAGTGAGAAATTTTGAATCCTTTAACTTTTTAGTACCTTCAGTTTTACCTTAAAGATATCCCAAGCTTGTTTTGCTATGGTGCACTTCGAAACAAGTCTAAATTGTTTGATATTGACTGCATTCACAATGGGAGTAAGTTCTTTTGTGTTCTGACTAGATAATCTATACTCATCTTCAGACCGTTCACATTAAGATTTTTTCTTTTGTTCTCCCTTTTCATTGGTTTCTGTTACGGGTACCCATCCATGAACAATGCTAGTCCAAACTCGATCATCAATTGATTTTATAAAGATCTGCATCTTCACTTTCTAATAAGCATAATGTCCATCTTCAAGCAATCGTGGTTAATTGACTGGTCCTTCATTTCTTTGTCCATTCATATCTACAAAAAAAATTTGATCTACACTTGTATATTTTAGTGTACCTACTATGATACAATTGTAAGTTTTACCAATTATGGATAGTTAACAGAAACGTAACTAAAAGTAGTTAAGAAAGATAGAACAGAGAATTTTACTTGATTTGGCTATAAACCAGCCTACATGTATGGGCAACTTGTTGTAATCCAATATGTTATATTTGTTTACACTTGACTTAGGGCTCTTTACAGTGGTGTACACTCGATCACTCACTAACGTATTCTATGCAAACTAGAACAACCTCGATCATAGCCATAATTTTTCACATACTCTTCTGATGTTGCACTCACAGATATGACTGACTCAACTACACTAGTTTCATTATACATTACAAATACATCTGTTATAGACTTATGTAATCATTTAACTCACTTAAGCTTGCACAGCTCTAATACCACTCATAAATCAAACTTGTATACATACTCAACGCATACGAGTCATGTACAGTCTAAACTCAATCAAAGCTTAAAGCTTTTACAGTGGAGAACACACTCAATTAATTCTTCTAAGTCCTTGTTCTACACTTCTCTTGAATTTGTATATCCTTTATAGAAGCTAAGTAGATAGATATATAAAGTATTGATCTTTATCAAGAAAACTTGTAATTACCTCAGTGAAAAGGGTTAGATAAAGGTTAATAATAAATAGAAAGTTATATAAATAAAAAAAGGGATAGGTTATATATTTCACTTATTTAAGTGATAAACTAGATAAATCATTATTAAGTTTATCCTTAATCAAATATGTGTTTTCAAATAAGCTAAAATGATATTCTTATATAAAATATGATCAAGATAGAAACTTCTCACAAGATAAAAATATGCATATCAACCAATTTTCTAAATTATGAGATAATAATTTTTTGAAATAAATCTACATTAATGTTTTTATCATATGTATTATGCCACGTGCATTGCATATGTATTATGCCACGTGCCAAACACCAACACAAAAGTTTGAAACATTATTCAATAATGATTATTATTGTTGCTAACTTTTAGTTTTCATGACTTTGGGTTAACAAGCTTGTCTGTACTTCATAAGTGATAAGTTTGAATTTTATTTATATTTTTAAAGCTAACAACTTTACTCTTAACATTTTGACTTTTTCTTCAAAGAGTATACAATTTCGTTTTTCACCAACATTTTATTTATCTACTATTTGTCTGTAACTTTAAGGTACTTTAAATAATATCTATTACACAAAATAAAAAATGAAGTGCATAATAAGAATCATAAGATGCTTGTTTCTTAAACCTAAGATAAAAGTGGACTTCGATATAACTTCAAACAAAATATTTTCATTTACCTTAATAAAATTGCTTTTTATGCTTGAGAAGAACCATTCTAGGTTCTAACTATAGAGTATAAACTTAAATTTACTCTTACAATCTCACATTAAAAAACATCATAATATCTTTGGTAAAAATTCTTGAATATAGCGCACATGCAATTTTAATAATTTTATTCAAATTAATCTTATTAAAAATTGAGTTCTAATATATATATATATATATATATATATATATATACACCCTAAATTTTGACTTAAAACTAGACATCAATATCTAACCACTTACTTGACTAGATCTAAAGGCCAGGATTTTACTAAGGTGGCATCTTAATTTAACTAAAATATAATCTTTTAATTAAAAATATTATGTAGTAGTCACAATTAGGGTTTCTTCTTTCTTTAACATTATTATTATTATTATTATTATTATTATTATTATTATTATTACTACTACTACTACTACTACTACTTTACCCTATTTGACAAACATTGCAAAGGCATTTGTAGCACAATGTAGTTAGACTTTAACAACAAACTTGTAGCTGATAACAACATGTAAATATTGGCACAAATTTCTTCTGGGAGTAGCAACAATCAATTTTCAACAAATTAAGGGAAACAACAAAGATTCAATGGCAGAAGAGAACCCAAAGATGACCAATAATTCTAGGAGCTCCAAGAAAAGGTTTCAAATGATGCAATAGAAAAAGCAATTGAAGCAAAATCGAGAAGGAAAATTGAAAAAAAAAAAAGCTATCGTTATTTATATATGAAATGTGGGTTTGTTTATGAAAGGACTGATATTGGATATTGTAGGTTTTTATTTAGTTAAATTGGGAATGGTGCAAAGCAGAGAAGTCTTTGATTTTTAATAAAAAATTATATAAATTTTGCAAGAATAAGAGAACCAAAGGAGAAGTATCAGTGGCATAATATCCTCTCTTTGTTTTTTTTTTTTATTCTCTTCTCTGTTGATGTCTCTATTTTTTTTTTTTTTTTTGGTGTCCTTGCTTCTATGGTTTCTATTAACTCTGAATTTGAAGGGAATTCCATTTTGCTCTGCCGTGTTCTGTAGAGAGAGTATCCTCTATAATGGTTGTTGAACAAATTAAAGAAAGAAGAAATCCTAATTATGACTGCCACATCAGACTCATGGTGGCTGATACGTTAGATTTTTAATTAAAAGATCATATTTCAGTTAAATTAAGATGCCAACTCAACAAAATCCTAGACATTTGACCTAGTTAAATGAGTGGTTAGATATTAATGTCAAGTTTCAAGTCAAACTTTTAAATTAAAATGTCCCATCCCATAACTATTTAGTGTAAGTTTTTTTTTTTTTTTTACTATTTTGAAAACATACCATAAGTAGAACAACTCAAGATGATGAGATCCACCATTAAGGCATTAAATAATAATAATAATAATAAAGATTTTCCAAATGACATAATAGAAAATCGGTACATAACTAACAATGGAATTAATTAGATGTGTCACAAAACAATTCAATGGAATTTATTAATACAATGATAACACTATTCATTTTTCACTATTAAACCCGAGCGATCAAATCCTGACTTCGTTCTGTTTTACCTAACCTAGCAAGGGATCATTTTCCATATTAATAAGCAAATGAGCGAATGTATCATCCTCGCAAATGCATATAGAAACAAAGGCATTTACAACTTTCAGAATTCAAATACTACATTTGAAGCTGTTAGATAGGTGTCTTTGCATTGCCAAATTACTAGACTCCATATCTGTTCAGAATTGTGTAATCTACTCTGCTTATTTTATTCCCCATTTACTCTGTTTCTAGCATCTCGTATACAAATTGTGAAGGAAAATTTAGTTTTCATGTTTTCTCTTGAAAGTAATATTTGTATGATTATTTTCTATTAACAGTTACAAGGGGACAAATGAGGATTCACCATACTTATGTCTCGGTCAAGAATTAAAGCCGCATCGTGTCTCCATCATGTTGGAAATTCATATGCTACTTTTACATACTCTGATACAAATTTGTAGAATTCTGCTATCGTATGTTATGAATAACTTAACAGAAGTTTGCTCTGACATACTTAACAAAGGTGAATAATTGTACCTACTTCACTATAGAAGTACCCCATGATGGAAGTATTCCTCTAAGGAAATACAACACACAGTACATAATATGAAATGGCCTTTATATAGGCATTATATCAAATCACTTAACCATGAATATAAGACCACTACTAACTACCACTTATTTGAGAGATTATATAGGAAATAATCCCTAATTTATAGTGACCAATTCAACTATAATTGTAACAATCCTACTTTCTAAAGAATAGGTCTAAACTTATCCTAACATTCCCTCCCTTAAGCTGAACATTTTCAAAAATTTAGTTTAACAAATATCTGCATAATCTCCCTCAAATTGGATGCTTCAACATTAACTATTATCTGTAAAACAGATTTCTGTTTCATTTTGTAAAACAGACCAATGCCAGTTTTGCCATGCAAAACACGATTTCTTCTTGAGTATTCTCAACCAATTCTCAAATATTCTTTCTCATTGCAGCCTGCGGTGTCCACTTTGATGACAGATTACTGCATCTGCAAAAGACCTTGGCTTAAGTTCAACCCATAGCTAATCTGCATAACCACACCTTGAAGAGAATGCATCTCCATCTTTGATTTGTCTTGGGCTAGCTCCTCTAACCTCACTTCACAGATCACTTTATTGTCTTCTTGATCTGTCACTCTTGCAGATCACCTGACAAAAACTGGTTATTAGATTCATCACAGTAATTTCACTTTTACTGTCAAATATCTAACTATGCCATACTCCATGGACTGTCTTATTGAACTTTCTATCACAATACTTAAGACCTTTTTTTTATATTCTCAACCGCTTCACTGACTTCCTTATTGCAAAAGCATCTCGATGTTGTTTGCTAACAACATAATCTTCATAAATCTTTCGAATGAGACTCGAATGTTAGAAGACCTACTACTATAACTTTTTGTCATAAGTCTCGTAAGACCTTTTGTTGCTGGTAATGCAACAAAACATACAGAGTTCTATTATTGTTGCTTGCACTGTTGTTGTTGCTGTTGCAAATATTGTAACATAATAAAACTAAGATGACCGCGATTCAACCTTTGACATGTCCATAGTCTTTGGTCTCTATCCTGATGAATTTTAACCTTAAAACCCCTTCCATTTCCTTGGGAATCAACGGCTTTCTCCTCTGCCCTTCAAGCTCTGCATATCAGTAGAGTTACCCCTCTTGTGACTCTATCATGTGGCTTTGAATATATCCCAAGACCCTCCCCTGATCATCGAATGTGAGACTCAATACTCTCATCACATTGGGCACTATGGTCTGGCTCTGATACCAATATTGGAAATTCAGATGCCACTGTTACATACTCTGACACGAATTTGCTGAATTTTGATGTCGTATATTATGAATAACTTAACAAAAGTTTGCTGCAACATACTTAATAAAGGTGAATAATTGTATATTTTATTTAATATGCAACAACACGTACTTCACTACAGAAGTGCCCCATGATGGAAGTATTCCTCTAAGGAAATAATCCACACAATACACAATATGAAATGACCTTTATATAAGCATTACATCAAACCACTTAACCATGAATATAGGACCACTACTAACCACCACTTGTTTGAGAGATTATATAGGAACTAATCCTTAATTTGTAGTGACCAATTCAACTATAATTGCAACAACCCCACTTCTTAAAGAATAGGTCTAAACTTATCCTAACACATCATTTGTACAGTGCATTGCTACAAATTGTTATTCTAATATTTATTTGAATCTTGATGGTTCTGCTTTTAACTCTATTTCATTCTGACACAGCCCTCCGACCTCTTTTTCGCTTTTACAGACACCGGCATCCTTCAAACGCCAGTTTTTTTAACCAAAGAAACTACCACTATTGTTACATCTATTATTATTTAAATATAAATGTGATACTGGATGAGTTAGTGTGTCACAAAGTAATAAACTGATATTGTAACTTAATAGTAACAAGGTGAATGGCTACTGGAAGTTTATATTTGTAATGGAAGAAACAACTAGTGATACTGCAAGCATAATTACTAAAGTGATGGTGGGCCGTGTGAGAGAGCAAAATAAAGAGAAGAAGAGAAATTGGCGAAAGATAAAGGCGAGAATATGAGAAAGAGATCGGGAGAAGCCTTATTACTTAAGGGTGATGGATACAAAGTACAACAAATATGGGTGCTATCTATGGACGTTGCTGCAGCACGTTACATGCAGCAGGATTTTGCCTTCCATTCGGCCAATGAGATTTTCCGAAGATTGAACCTATAAGAACGTATTAGCCTCCAAGATAACCAATAGCAATTGCGTTCAAATCAGCCAATATTATGGGCATTTGGGCGCCTAATTAACTACTCGCTTCACCGCCTCATTAACTTGGTGGAAATCCACCTTAATATTATATAAGAGCAATACTACATTTACAACGAAATTTTACAATCAACTTCTTATAACCTAAGTTGACAAAAATTCACTGAAGACTTAAAAACAAAAAATGAATGACGAAAGTTATCATAGATGATATGATAATTTTATTTCCAATATGATTTTACCAACTCAGGTTGTAAGAAGAGTTGATTGTAAACGAGTTATAAGTATAGTATTATCCAATATATAATAACATTGACTTTTTTCCTTGTCTATGGCATTACAACTTTCTCTTGTTTTGTTCCTGAAGATTCCCCTGGATAGATCTGAAAACAATAAAACAAAAAAAGTGAAAGCTTTTATATAGGTATCTATCAAAAGTCCTTGCATAAGCCTTGCAACTAAATGCACAAACATAATTGTGCATAAACATGAACAGTCGTATTCCATAGGACTTGATCTTTGAGAAACCATGCATAACTTACCTGCCTATGTCTGTCTTCACTGAAGCTTAAACTTCTGAGCTTCAATTCTCCCCTGCTGGTTGTTAGCTCATCTAATATCTCCGCATCACACATTTCCTCTCCACTTCCCTCCGTTCCAAAATTAAAAATATCATTTTCCTGGTGAAAACATGTCATATTCATTTGAGCTTTGTGATTTCACAGATAGCATATTAACTGCTTAAATGAAGATAATAAAATATTTCGTACCCTAAAAGAGAGGCTGAGAGAGCGCCGTGGAGCACCAGTGATCTCATCATATTCAGCTGCATCAAGCTCCCGCAAGTGATGAGGAGGAAACACCTTGGGAAGGAGATGCTGACGAATGCTGATGAGAAGGAAGAATGGCAAGGGGAACAAGATTCCAGCTATAGGAATCCACGTAACACCAAAGCAAACCAGAAAGTATACAAACTGGAAGAGAGTAAATATGACAATGTATTTGTATGGTACTGATTCGACAAAGGAAGCATGAGCCTTTTCCAAGACCCTGAAAAGATATAACCAAGAGACACATTTGTCATAAATTCAGCTAGATTATGTTTGATAGTGCTGAAAACAAGCTGAATTAGAGATCTTAAGCGTCATGAACATCATCAGAATCTAATCCCTTAGAAACGAATTACTTTTAAGATCTTTAGGATTGCTTTTCTGCTTTTTTGTTTTCAGTTCTTAATGACTCAGTCCTGTTTCATGATACGTAAAATTCCATGTTTGAATCCAAAACAAGGCTCTGTCTTCTCTTGTGTTATATTATGGAATACTACATGATCATGATACTCATCAAAAGATGTATAACTCACTTGTACCGCCGGATAGGTGAAATGAAGAGTAGCAGCATCCGTTCCCAGAATTGGTTTCCCGGGAGACTGTCGATGGCCATGTAAGCAAAATATCCCCAGAGAATTGAGGTAGGAATTTTTTTAATGGCAGGCATGGCGCATACTGCTGCTGCTACTAAGAGAGACTGCAAAAGGTTGCTCACTCTCTGCTCATTAACTCGGACAGGCAAGTAAGCATCAATGTGCTTCTCAGGATCAAATGTTTCCTTTGTGTTCTCTCCTTCCTTTTCAGCTTTCATTACCGCCTCCTTTAAGTCATTAAGTTCCTTAGCTACTGCAGTCTGCAGCAGAAACACGTGGTGGCATTATGAAAGGGCTCACTAGCCCAAAAACATAGGAATAACCTTCCCTCTCATCAAATAATTAAGGACAATTACATGAATTTGCAAGTTAAAATTGCTGTACAACTTAGTAATAAATAAAGTTACAGGCATTAGATAAGAATGTCGAGTAATTTAGATGTAAATTTGTTAGAAGTATCAAGAGATGATGTGGAGAACCAAGTATTATTAATTAGATAAAATAGAAATGTTTTCTTCAAGCAGAACTTATGACTACAAGACTTACAGCAGGAGAGCTGTCCATTTCAACAAACACAGCTTGCATTTTGCCATAGATTTCAGTATTGCTAGCTTTCTGCTTTATGCTTTCCTTGGCAGTTGCCACCATCGTCCTTCGAATGAACTGCATATCAGAGATCAAGTTCAGTAAGTATCTGATCCTGCATGATTGGCAATAATTTGTAACAACTCTTAATTCTTTCAACTTCTGCAAACCAACCTGTCTTTTCAGAACAGCTAGGCTCTTGGTGTGCATAGGGGATTGTGGGAGGACCCCATTTGAAGGCGGCAGTCCAATCAATCCACAAAGCAATGTCTGAAGACATTTATTTGATATTAGAAAATAAGTGTCAATGAAACGTAAAGAGAAAATGAACTTCAGATGTATATGTTAGTGGTACCATAAAACCCAGCAACAAGATGTCATAGTGGTATGCCGATGGATTTTTAAGATTGAACTCCTTCTGTTGTGCCAATTGTGATGCAACACTATGGTCAAAAAAATAAAGCCCTGCTATCATCACAGCAGGAATAAAGGCGGCAAAGATGTATGCTGGAGGGACCTTTCCCATGTCCTGCAGTTTGAGTACATATTAAGCATTAAAGCTGTCAAATCTAACAATATATAAATAAATAAAAGTTAAATAATCATAGGCATACAGTTTACTTTAATCACAGTCCAGTGGCGTAAGGATGCAGATTCCCAAGGAAGAGGACTAAAGAGCCTTCTGGGAACTCCTGAAGTCACCTGGCTCGGTACACGGAATGACAATGCTGTCCACACTACAACCATCAAAGGAACCCCATAGTCTGCTATGAAACTCCTGAACCACCCTGTATAACATAGTAAAACTCAGATTCTGGGCTAAATTTCACCATTCAGCAAATAACAAGGACCCAGGTAACTTCAAATTTGCTTCACAAACCTGTGCCATACCACCATGACCTTGCTTTTCTGCTCTTTAAAGCGGTATATAGAAGACCAAAAGTGAATATGATCCCCAGTAATCCATTTGTATAAAGCCACTGAAACTGGTACTTCTGTAGTTCGGAGTTTTGACCTTCAGGAACGCTAAATTCACTCACGATTCCCTATCATTGAAACATTTTCCTATAGTAAGCAGTACATTTATCCACACCAAGGAAAAAAAATACGCAATTCAAATGTTGGTTGTGTTTTCTTTACTATAATTACCTTGATAGCCTCTTGCATGAACAGAGCAGCAATCAAGATGCCAAAAAGTTCACCTGCAATCCTTGTAAATCTACTGATAAGAGTGCAAGCGTTGAAAATTGCTAGAAGAAACAGCAAGAGAGCCGTCCAGACACAAACCCTGCAAAGTCATCATACCATATTGAAGGTCAACATAATCTGTGAAATGTTTACTAAAAACAGTGTTGAGGTTGTGTTTAATTATTACCATCCAGCCCAGGCCAAGAAGAGTTTCTGTCCCAAATCTTCTCTTCCCTTGGCAAAGTTGTACAAATAAGTATACATTATGACAGTGGGTTCCGCAACTCCTAATATCAAAAGTGATTGCCCTCCAAATATTGAATGTATAATACCGCAAAGAGCAGTAGAAACTAAGGTCTCCACAGTGCTCAAGCTCCCATCTACACAAATGTCAAACACTTCCAAAATCATCACAAAAACTACCAAATACATAAGAGGGAAAGAATAGCAACAACTATTTCAATGATGCTCTATTCTTCTGGTAATATGAGAAGCATAAAGAAAACGAGAATCTTGGATATCATGAAAAAGAGCTAATGACCTGTTTCTCTGCTTAGCTGCTCGCCAAAGGCAATAACAGGAAGAGCAGAAGCAAAGAAGATGTAGGTTGTTGGGGCCAATATGCTATCATAAAGTAACGAAAAATTTTATTAGACGTGGTTTATATCATAAATAGTTTGCAATATTTATCAATGCTATGATAAAAAAAATTTAAGTACCTGAATCCTGAACGAATACCACCAATCCAATCTTGCTTGTAACATAGTGATCTTCCCCGAATATCATTGGCGATGCCCGTAAATGGAGATCTGATATTCTCCATTTCTGGCAGAATAAAGTGTTGCAATTAGATAAATAATTGAATATAGAAGAAAAGTTTTGCAAAATAAGGGAAAAACTTGCAATAGATAAATAAAAAGCTTAGCAAAATTAGAAGTGGAAAGAAGTTTAACTGACCAAACAAAGCAAGGACTTCAAACTGGGCATCAATGTGAACACAATAAAAGAAATTATAAAAGAAAAAGGAGTGGATGAAAGATTTATCTGGGCTTTCATTGGCAGATGTCAGATTAGAAAACAAGTTTTTCAATTAACTACAAGAACAGAATCGCAGATCATAAGCTTTGCAGGAAAATATTACCAAGACCCGGTAGAGAAGACTTCAAAATCATGAAATGGCACTGAATATCTAAGAAGGAATTAATAATTTTCTTAAGAAAATTATTCTTGCATGGCCCTCTTTATCCCGTTAAACAAACACATCCTTATACAACCCGGGATTTCCCCTTTTGGTTACTGAGAAAATAAAAGATAACAACACAGGACAAGCTTCTGTAGATCCTGCATCTCTCTCAAGAAGTGAAATACTCATCACCAATCAAGATTAATACTCGGATTAAGCTTCTCCCCCTTATAGAAAACAATACAAAAGTGCCAAAAAAAAAAAATGAAACCATTAACATATCATGCAAAAGTACGCTTCCTCCAGTTTCCTTCCATTTTCTCAGCAAACAAACATAACATTCACCTAAACGTTCTTTTAATCCCAAGAAACTAATAAACTGAAATCAATATTGAACCACAGAAAACACCATTTTTCTTTCTTGTACCACCCCACAAAAAAAAAAAAAAAAAAACCTCATAAAACACTGCAGCATTATACATTATCATGCACGCATATATAAAAACTCTTGTTACTTTCGAAGAGATTTACCGGATACAGTGTTTATGACGGCAGCGTTGGCCGGACTGTCCCCCGGGAATTTCGCCGGAAAAAGAATTAAAAAAAAAAAGAAAAAAAACACGCACGCACGCAGTGACAATTGTGTCTTTGTATGTGACGACTGACGGAAGTCTCTTCACTTGCGACTTGCGCTCGTAAAAATTTTCAATACGTCTTTAAAAAGAACCGCGAGTCTCCTAGTGGTCCCCACCCCGGGTATCTTTGGTCATTTGGGAGGAGCAAGCGCAGTAGGGTTTGTCCAAATATGCTTCTTAAGAATTGGCTTGTTTAATTGCTCTTTCACTTTTGTAATATATGGTACAATTTGAGCTTCATTTTGCTAATCCAAAGTTTTATCTTTATTAAGTAAATAAGTGAAACTTTCTTTATGGTAGTTCTAGCAAACTCCCTTGTTTCCCCATTTGCCAAATTAGTGGGAATATTAGCTTGACAAATTTTCTTGCTTTCAAGTCAACTTAATTATGAAATTATAGTTTTTTAGTTTTTTGCAGTCAATAATGTAATTATCGAATATTGATTTATTATTTAGCTTGTCAGACAATATTTATGTAATTTTATATGTAATATATTTATTTTTACACTAAAATATAATTGAAACATGTATTTCTCTTCAATGCCGTAACTAGTAAATTTTACAAAAGAGATGTTTAAATACAAAATTTTGTTTAACTCAATTTACATGTTGTTTAAATCTTTTTATTTGTTTTTATCAATTAATTAATGGACAATATCTCAAGCTCCCTCATCGACCACAAAAGTGTAAATTGAATCAGACAAAATGTTGTCTTTATTTATCACTCTCTACATAATATTAGTCCTACATTTAGAAAAGTACAAACAACATACTTCACTAACTTCAATAGATAATCAAATAGAAAAAATTTTCTCCTCACCTAATATTATATATATTTTTAATTTTTGTCAATTTGCTTGTAGACATCAATCAATCTTGCTAACTACAATAAACATGAATTCTGGAGGATTCCATACTTAACATCATGAAATCTATTAAAAAAATTATTAATACTGCAAAAACTTAGATAATATATTTTAATTTTTTTCTTTGTTTTTATTAATTAATTAATGGACAATATCTCAAGTTACCTCATTGTCCACAAACTTGTAAATGAAGGTATAAAATTTTGTATTTGTTTATAACTTCTTAAATAGTATTAGTCTTACTTTTCTATTAACTTTGTTATATAATCAGATAGAAACAAATCTCTGCTCACCTAACACAAACAACTCTTGCAGTGACTCGTTGCAGGCGATTTGAGTCAGGCTTGCACATGGCATAACGTGTGAGCCTTGTTCAGTGGAAATTCAAAGCACGCAAATAAGACCAGACTTCTCCTGGGAGAATCCGAATTCTAGTATAAAATATAAAAAGGAGCCTTTAGCCTCTTTGACTATTTGTTTTTCGCATAAAAGCCACATTTCTAGTTTATACAAATAGTCGTCCCCAGCTTACAACTTGCTAGTGGCTAGCAATTGCCTCCTCGTATGACTCCAAACCTCTGATTGTCAAATTGAGATTCTTCAATGTTCCCAAATAAACATCATGTATGGATTGTTGCTGCTTGTTTGCTCATAAACATCATTTATATGTAATTTTAAATCTCACTATATTAGCTTATTTGAGATTTAAAATTACATATATAAAATTAATAACTTAAAAATAAAAACTATTATATTATTTTAATAATAGTTTGAAATAAAATAACAATAACACAAAAGTTTGTTCTTTACTGATAATTATTTTTTTTAAACCAATTTGGATTGAATTTATATCTTATAATTAGATAATGGATGTATTAAATTTGACTTGATTTTTCTTATTAATGATGATATTAGATTGGATTTGATGTAAAATCTTTTAATCAATTAGCATTGAATTGGATTAATAATTTTTAATTAGCCAAATTTTTTATTCCACACCACTGACAAGACCTCTTACACATCTTTAATGAGTAAGAGAAATGCTACATATACAAAATTGATGTAACGCTATTTATTCAGTAACATATGACTCATTAACGTTTATTATATTAACTTTTTATGTTTATTATTATATTCATTTAATGTCACATCAATTTTAAAAATAAATATAGTATTTAGACTTCGTAAGTATAACATTATTGATCTTTAAAATGTTCACTTTGTATGCGTAGAACTGTTGCATCATGAATCTTGTCTATCGTGAATCGGATTAATAATCAAAACACACATAACAAAAAACACAAAAATTTATAAAAATTGAAAATAAGTACTTGAGGTAATGAACGACGGTCAACATTTTCATATGCAAAATTTTAAAATAGAAAATAAAAAAAAATTCAAATTCAACTGGGGTGTTTCAAGATGTTCTCCTTGTGTGTTTATGGTTAGGTGATGTTCTATTGTTTATGGTTTAGGTGAGGTACAACAGCTGCTGGCTTACATGAAGATTAGGTTATGTTTGAGTGTAGCATTTAATTTATATTAGTTTTCGATTTACTCAAAAAGGCCAATGGAGCTGGGTTAATTAAGAGTTTCCAAGCTTCTATAAATACATTTGAGTCTTCTCTCTGATAGTTCCAAGATTATTGCTGACCAAACGAGAGTGAGACATTTGGATGTGGAAACATATATATTAAACTACACATCTAACATAAAAATAATACACTGAGGCTAATTGAGGAACTTCTTGGCATAATATATTATGTTATGACAAATAGGAACATGAAACCGGTTGAAGGAAGCTCTGGATTGAACATGCACCAAGGCTTTATAAATTTGGGTGGATAGCTTGAAATCAATTTTGTTCAACTCAAATAAATCAGGCAATAATTATTGCTTATTTAATTTATTCTAATGATAATAATAATAACAATAAATTGTTATTTGTAGGATTATTGGATAATTTTTAACATTTTTTCTATACAAGACGTACAATTTAGGTCTAGCTATTCTTTTGTGTCATGTGGCATGTCCTTCCAGCACATGGTACGACTACCAGCTTCGATACTTAACATCAGGAAATCTATTTAAAATGCATATATATTATTAATACTACGTAAATTTAGATAATATATTTTAAATTTTTTTCCTGTTTCTATTAATTAATTAATTAGACAATCTCTCAAGCGATCTCACTGTCCACAAAAGTGTAAATGAATTAGACAAAATGTTGTCTTCATTTATAACTTTTTTACGTAATGTTAATAGTCCGACTTTTAGAAAAATACAGACAACATGCATACTTCACTAACTTCAATAAATAATCAAATAGAAAAACATTTCTTCTAACCTCATATTATATAAATTTATAATTTCCATCAATTTAGCTGATAGATATCAATCAATCTCGCTAACTACAATAAACATATGTTATGGGGGTCAAACTACGGTATTGTTGATGTATCGGTACATCAATGGAGGATTTGATACTTAACATCATGAAGTCTATTAAAAAAAAATTATCAATACCACATAAACTTAGATAATATATTTTAAATTTTTTCTTTGTTTTTATTAATTAACTAATGAACAATATCTCAGGCTACCTCACCATCCACAAAAATGTAAATTGAACTAGACAAAATGTTGTCTTTATTTATCACTTCTTACATAATCTTAGTCCGACTTTTAGAAATACGAACAAAATACTTCACTAACTTCAATATATAATCAAATAGAAAAAATTTTCTCCTCAACTAATATTATGTAAATTTTTAATTTTTATCGATTTGCTAACTTACATCAATGTTACTAACTACAATAGACACCAATTCTAGAGGATTTGATGCTTGACATCATAAAATACATACATACATACATACATACATACATACATACATACATACATACATATATATATATACACACACACACACACACACACTTAAAGTTAGATAATATATTTTATATTTTTTTTCTTTGTTTTAATGAATTAATTAATGGACAATATCTCAAGTAGGGTGTGCATGGGTATGGTATGGTATGGTATCGTCATAGCATCCCCCTATCCTCCATAGGTCGGGTTTTAGATTTTTATACCATACCATACCATTCTTGAATATAATACCATACCACATCTCGGCATGGTAGGGTGGGGCGGGTATGATATGGTATTTTCGGGTGGTTGACCAAATTTTGAATAATGTTTTATCGTGTTTTTTTTAATGATTTTAAAGCTTTTTTTAAAGCTTTTTTTTTTTAAGATTTTGATCCTTTGAGTTCTTATTTTGACATTATTTAATATTATGATTATTAAATTTTATACTAAATAAAAATCAAACAATTACGTATCTTTAACAATACAAATAATCAAGCAATTACATATTTTATAACGACACAAATAATCAAGTAACAACATATCTATAACAACACAAAAATATCAAGTAACTAAATATTCCACAAACACATATACTCAAGCAATTAAATATCCATACAACAAAATAATAAGTAACTACATATCCAAATTCTTACACAAAGTTTCAACCTTCAAGTCTAACCTTGAACTCTTAAAAAGTTTCAACTTCTAGTACAAATTTAAAAAAATAAAAAAAGAAAAGAAAAAAGAAATTATAATTCACTTAGAAAGATAATAAATATATTGAAATTTAAAAAGAATGATAAAAGAAAGTTAGAAATGAATATTACAATAAAATTATTGAAGTTACTTCAAACTTTCTATGGTTATGGATTCAGGGTTACCAAACTTTTTATTATATACTATTAATGTATATAACACTCACACATACATATTATAGATAACTAATTATATCATTATACGTGGTATAATTTTTAATTTTTAAAAAGTTGTACGGTATGGTATGATATTATCGGGTTTTTTTCTAAAATTACCCGTCACCATACCATACCATGGAGGGTTTTCAAAATTTCTACCATACCATACCCTATTCTTTTCTTATGAACTACCTTATCTATACTATACCATGACGGATATGTCAGATTAGGATGAGTGGACGGGTATTATGCGCACTCCTAATCTCAAGTTACCTCGTTGTCCACAAACTTGTAAATTGAGGTAAATAAAATTTTGTCTTTATTTATCACTTCTTACGTAATATTAGTCTGGGGTCTGGCTATGGTCCACCTGCTGTATCATACAGCAGGTGACTTTGTGTTGTAACATGGAAGCAAAACTTGTAAATACAAGTTTTGCTCCCAAGCAAAAAATTGAAAAAGTCCCCTGCTGTATCATACAGCAGGTGGACCGTAGCTTCACCCATTAGTCTGACTTTTAAGCCGACTTTCTTACAAACCAGTCGTCTTAACTTGTGTCCTTTAGTGCACATGTTAAGTCTTGGAAGATAGCACACGGCAAAATATGTATGCGTTGTTAAGTGAAAATTCAATGCACGCAAATAAGATTAGACATTGGCCGAGAGAATCCAAATTCTAGTACAACACAAAAAAAGTCGCCTTTATAAAAATACGTCTTGTTAACCTGTGAGCTATTATTATAAACCAATGAAGAGCCCTCTTTATATATTTAATATACGTTAACTTCATTTGTGCATCAAATACATCCTGAATTTTGTCTCTTACAAGAATCTGATTAATAATTAAATCTCATATAAACCATAGCCACAAGAATAAAAATTGAAAATAAATACTTGACGTAATTAATGACGCCCAATATTTCCCTATACAAAACTAATTAAGGAAAATATGAGAGTTTGATTTTAGAAATACGAAAGAAATGTTTGAGGATAAAAATTTGTTTAACTCAATCTACATGTTGTTTTATATTTATGTAGCTTAACTAATTTTTATTTATTTATAACTTCTTAAATAATATTAGTCTAACTTTTGGAAAAATACAAACAATATATGTCACTAACTTCATTATAAAATCAAGTAGAAACAATTTTCTTCTCACCTAATATTATATAAATTTTTAATTTTTTTTCGACCTGCTGATATACATCAATCAATCTTATTAATTACCGTAAACATCAATTCTAGAGAATTCGATATCTAATATCATGAAATCTATTAAAAAATTAAATTATTAATACTAACTTAAACTCATATAATATGTTTTAAATTTTTTCTTTTTTTAATTAATTAATTAATGGACAATATCTCAAGCTACCTCAAGGTCCACAAAAGTGTAAATTGAGTTAAACAAAATTTTATATTTATTTATAACTTCTTACATAATATTAGTCTGACTTTTAGAAAAATACAAACAATGTAGTCACTAAATTCAACATATAATCAAATAGAAAAAAATTCTACTCGCTCAATATTATTTAAATTTTGAATTTTTATCAATTTGCTGACATGATTCTTGCTATTACGATAAACATCAATTCTAGAGGATTCGGTACTTAACATCACGAAATCTATCTATATATATGTATTAATACCACTTAAACTTAGATAATATATTTTAATTTTTTTCTTTATTGTAATTAATTAATTAATGGATAATATATCAAGTTACCTCTGGTTAACCAAAATTTTGTCTTTATACATGACTTCTGACACAATAGTAGTCTAACTTTTTGAAAAAAACATAAAAGTACGTCACTGTCTTCATTATAAAATCACAAAGAACAAATTTTCTCCTCGCCCAACGTGTTAGTAACTCTCGCAGGGATTCGTTGCAGGCACAAAACATGTGAGATTTCGTGTAAAAATCGGTGATTCAAAATCCTCACTTGCCACCAATTGCCTCCTCCTATGACTCCAGTCCCCTGATTCACTGATTGTCTTCAAATCGACATTCGTTGATGTCCCTAAATAAACAACATATGCCGATTGATGTCACTTGTTTTGTCATTGGACACAAAAATCAAACTAACCAATTTTATCCCTTTAATTTTCTCAATTGTCCCCGTTAACAACTCATTAAATGAAAGTAGCTGCTGAACTATTCCTTTGTAGTTTGATTCCTCCATCTCTCTAGCTCTCATGTGATTTTGATTGACCTCAGCATAAGGTCAAGCTATCGTGGTCTCCAGCCACTTTCACATGTGGGTTACGACTTCCTTAACCCTCATCTCTTTCAACTTTAATTCTATATATATTTCTTCTCTACTCATATTTGACTCTTATAACATGATTAGAAAGTGTAAAGCGTATTAAAATGTATTATACCATTATCTATAAGATGTCATATATTTATTTAATCTAATCAGATATATGGAGATTTAAAATTGCACGTGCACGTGCGTGCGCACACACTGATATATTAGTTTGACTTTGATTTTTAGGAAATCACAAACAACATACGTCACTAACTTCATTGTTTAATCAAATCTAAAAAAATTTCTCGACTCCTAACCTGAATTAATGACTGTTTCAGGGAGTGGTTGCAGGCGATTTGATGTCAGGCTTGCACGTGGCATAGTTGCTACCAATTGCCACCTTGTATGACTCCAATCCTCTGATTGTCAAATTGAAATTCTTTGATGTCCCCAATTAAGCATCATGTATGGATTGATGCTACTTGTTTGGTCATGAAGGGATTGAACACAAAAATCAAACTAACCTATTTTATGCCTTTAATTTACTCAATTGTCCCCGTTGACACCTCATTAATTGAAAGTAGCCACTGATATGAATCCAAATCCTGTTTTCTGTGCTATATATTTTTCAATGCAATTTACATTTAATCTCAACCACATATTCCTTTTAAAATTCAAAATAATTCAAAATCAACCACATATTTCTAAATTCAATTGAAAACAAAAACACTGGATTCATAAAAGAACACACCCTGAATTATCTATTCATTATTTGATTCCTCCATCTCTCTCATATATGATTTTGATTGACCTCAGCATGAGGTCAAGCTATCGTGGTCTTCAACCATTATCACATGTGGGTTACGATTTCCTCGACCCTCATCTATATCTTCTCTCCTTATCAATGACTCTTGTAACATGATTGGAAAGTGAAAATTGTTTTGAGGTATATTATCATAAATAATATTACATCTATAACCCATAACTCTCTTTATAATTTTAGTTGATAAAATCCTACATGTTATGATTTTCAATATTCAATATTCATTTTTGTTTTTTACTTCTCCAATAAATTTTTACCTACTCAGATTGTAAAGAGTTGATTATAGATATATCATTACTCTTATAGCATTATCTATCAGATGTCATATATCTATTTGATCATATAGTTTGAGGTTTAAAATTACACACACATATATAATTAATAACTTAAAAATAAAATCTACTATATTATTTTAATAATAGTTTAAAATAAAATTATAATAACAAATAAGTTTGTTTTTTATTGGTAGTTTTTTTTCTCACACCAATTTGGAATGAATTTATCTCTTTTAATTAAATAATAAATTTATTAAATTGAATTAGATTTTTATTATTAATGATGATATCATATTGGATATTAGATTGGATGGAAAAATCTTTTAATCAGTCAACATTGAATTTGATTATTAGTTATTAATTAGCCAAATCCAGTATTCCAAACCAGTTACGAGACCTCCACATGATTAATATATTGACTTCACGTGTGTAGATCTATTGCTGCATTGCATAATGAATTTTGTCTATAACATGAATCTAATTAATAATCAAACACATATAACGATATTGCATCATGAATTTTCTCTAATAATTAATAATCAAAATACGTGCACATAAGCGATAGGCACGAGAAAATAAATACTTGACGTAATGAATGGCGCTCAACATTTCATATACAAAACCAATATGGGGAGTTTCAAGATGCTCTCCTTGTGTTTTTATGGTTAGGTGATATTCTATTGTCCGTATACGGTTGTTGGTTAGGTGAGTTACAACAGCTGATGGGTTACATGACGATTAGCTCATAAAATTATTTAAGAGTTTCCAAGTTTCTATAAACACATTCGAGTCTTCTCTCTCATGGTTCCAAGAATATTGCTGACCAAAGGAGAGTGAGACATTTGGATGTGGAAACGTATACTATACATCTAACAAATTTGACTGCAAAACAAGATCTAGAAAAAATGTTAAGTGAGATGGTAATATATATCCTGTTATATTATTCTTATATATACATCTTAATTGATAAATTCTTACTAATTTTTAAGCGTATATAAAAATAATGGACTGATTACTAGAACATGCAAACAACATTAACATATTAATATAAATTAGAGTAGTGCTACTATTATAAACTCTGTATACAAACTTATTTATACAAATGATGTGTCATCATTCATTTATTTATATATCATCGTCCTTTAATAAATGAGTAGACTTTTTATATTTGTTACTCTAATCACCTCATGATAAATGAGTTCGTATGTAAGAGTTCATACAAAAAAAGTATAAGACTAGTATTATTTTATAAATTAACGAAGTTGTTGCCAACTGTTTACAAGTAATAAATTACGTAGGTGGGATTGACTGAGATAAAGAATTAGAAAATAAACAAAGAAAGAGAGGTAAATCAGAAGAGAAGGAACGAGAGAAATGGAGAAATTGAGAGGAGATATTCATCACTAATTCTTGTATGTTACAAACTGGGAGGGGATATATATAGAGTGTTTCACCGCCCACTTCCTCCGATAATAATTGCAGCATCTCTAGCCAATCAAATTTTCCTATACATGGACCAATGAGATTACAATAGCTGCCCATATGAGCCAATACCCTTTGCCTTCAAATAATTAAGCCAATAAGAATTTGACTTCTGGGATTATTTAATTTGCCTTACTTTGATACGTAGTGGACATCAATTATATAATTTCATAACAATTTTTTGGATTATTGGAGCATTCTTAACATTTTTTTATACAAGACATTTTAGGTCTAGCTACTCTAAAAATAATCAAATTAATTTCAGAAATTGTTTTTGCAAAATATAAAAGATTACTTTACAAATATCTTATATAAAAAGGCTACATAACCTGTACTTCTTGTGGTGGATGATTTATTCCGTTTGAAGGCAATATTCGCAGAAAGAAATAATTATTTTAAACCTTTTAATTAGATTTCCAAGGAGTAGTTAAGTATATGCTCTAAACCTGCAGCTATTAGAGGAGTTGTTTGAAACATAGCATGAAGAGTTTCAAGCCATGACTTCGTTTCCACGCTCTAAAATATCCAAGCAGCCAACAAGCTTTACCATACAATATATAATTTTCTAAACTATTATATATTAATATGACTATATTAATATTCTTATAAATTAAAATAATTATGCGTTGCCTATAGTTCCAGTTTCCAAATAATTGACCAAAATCATCGGAACTCCATGTATCGATCAAATGGGTTGGAATATTATCAATCATGTAGCCCAATTTCTTTGTGAAAATTTTGTCTATAAATCTTATGCTTATCTTTGACTCTTATAACATGATTGGAAACTGTAGAGTACATTGAGCTGTTTAATATCATTATTTATCAGATGTCATATATATATATATATATATATATATATAATCATTTATATTGAGATTTAAAACTACCTATATAAATTAAAAACTTAAAAATTAAAAACTTGTCATGGCCATAACAATATTGGGCCTCAATTATTTCTAATACAGTAAGCCCATTACTGTAGCCCATTATCTGGGCCCATTATCTGGGTCCCACGATGACCTAGCCTCAATTATTTTTAATTCAGTAAGCCCATTACTGAAGCCCACTAATTTGGGCCCATTATCTGGGTCCCACGATGACCCATCCTGACTCCTATATGAACCCTTCGAATCATTGCTCAAGGTATGCACACTTTTCTGAACTTATTCTCTCTCTAAATTTCCTTCACTTTTGAGAGCTTCTATCTCTAGGAAATTCTCCCAGAAAATTCCGGAGTGTCGGAAACTGACTTGAGCGTCGAAGGGTTCTCGCCGGCACCACCGCCGGCACCCCTGACTATTTTTCTGTGCTCGCAGGACTGGACCCGACGTACGACCCGAGCTCCGACCCGCTCCCCGGCCGTCCGGAAATCGTGCATCAACATTTGGCGCCATCTGTGGAAACGACAATCTAAGCCTCTTTAGTTGTTGCTCCTATCCAAACGTACTCAAACTCATCATGAGTCACGAATCCCAACACTCAACCTCCCTAGAGGTTGATGAAGAAATCGAGGTTGAAGCGCCTCCCTGACGCCGAAGGGTAGTTGATACGGGGAGAGCTTTAGTGATATCCTCTGGGGTGGGGCCTAACCTCAGGCAACCCCGACTTCCATTTAGAAGGCCGAGGAAGGGCAAGACGAATCGACTAACTACCATGGAACATACCATGCGAAATTTCAGTGAACAGATGAGTCGTATGGTAACTATGTTCAACCAAGCATTTGGACAAAGTGCTCAACAGGCTGCAAACACAGCTGTGAATAACCCAATGAGTGCCATGGTAGTACCTCACGTCCAGACAGATGTTGGTGGGCATCCTGATTTAGTCGCCCAGACTAATGGATTGCCTCGCCATCAGGTCATTCAACCGAATCTTCCCCATCCTATTGTTCAAGGAGGGGAAAGTCGCCCACAGATTCCCTCTCCTTCGCATATCATATCTGAACAACAGTTAGCAACAGTAGACCTTCGACGCTCTCTGAACAAGAAGCGCCATACAAGCGTTGAGCAGATACCAAGGGGAAGTATGTTGATCAGCCCGCCTATTCCTATCATGGTCCTTACGCTCTAGGGGGTAATTACCAGACAAAAAGAAATCGCCCCAGCTCGCAACCTAGAGTCGGGAATCATCGCCCAGATGTTGCCCCAATGGATGTCTCAGAGGAGGAAACATCAGATAACCATTATGCGGAGTTCAAGCGAGAAATGGATGAAAAAATCCATAAACTGGAGAAGCTGATTAAGCGTTCAGGAGGAGAAGAAGATGGTCGACCACAATGGGAATCACCCTTTGCTGAAGATATCCTTAGGGAAAGATACCCATCCGGATTCCGGATGCCGCAACTTGAGCTGCACCAAGGGATGACGGACCCCCGAGAGCATTTAGACTCTTTTATTTCTCATATGGAGATACAAGGGGCCTCAGGGGGAATCATGTGTAGAACTTTTTCTCTTACTCTTGGAAGATCAGCTAAGCAATGGTATAGAAGGTTACTAGCCGCATCCATCTCCAGCTTTGATGAGCTTGTTCGTAGTTTTCTCACGCACTTTGGCAATATGAAGACGAGAAGTCGGCCAGCACAGAGCCTTCTGTCCATCAAGCAGGGTCGTAATGAATCCCTCCGTGCATTTGTGGACCGATACCAACGGGAGGTTGCCCGAGTGGATCTATTCAATGATGGTTACGCCATGCAAGGTTTGGTTCAAGGAATCAAAGGGGAGCTCCCTCTAGCATGGGAATTCTCCGTCAACCTCCCACGTACGTATCAAGAAGCATTAGCAAGGGTCTCTAGTCATGCTGATGCAGAGGAAATTTTTCAAGCAAATTACCCTGGGTAGACTCCTATGGTACCTAATTCCTCACGTACAGATAGACGACCGTATGATAATAGAGGAGACCCTCATGATAGAAATCGTAGGTTAGTCCCGGATCGACGCTCTGCGCGAGACACAGTCAGAAATGGTCGCTTCCTGTTACAAGGGTCATCCACCCGACCCCGCTAGGAGCATTATGATCGACCTCAGGAGGAGCACTGTACATTCACGTTGCTTAACATGCCACAACATGACATCTTGAAAGAAATCAAAGATAAAGGTCTACTGAAAGAACCTGCCCCTTTACGGTCGGATCCAAAAACAAGAGACAAAAGAAAGTTTTGTCATTTCCACTGGGCTCATGGTCATAACACTGCGGATTGCTTTGAACTGAAGAGACAAATTGAGGGTCTTATCAAGGATGGTCAGCTTCAAGAATACATTTATCGGCCCCCTGAACCATCCAACAAGAATGACAAAGGGAAGGAACCATTAGAAGAGGTAGCCATAATTTTTGGGGGAGTAGTGGCTGGTCCGAGTTCCCAAGCCCGAAGGCGCTTAGCTAGGCAAGCAAGATATGACCTCCCTCGCCATGAAGTCAACCTGACAGCCTCCTCCACCAATGTTGGGGATCGTGATGTTATCTCTTTTTCATCTCAAGATGCGCAAGGTATCCATCATCCTCATTGTGATGCCTCGGTCCTCACGATAATAGTGGCCAATAAAAGGCTACGAAGAGTATTGATTGACAACGGGAGCTCGGCTGACATAATATCATTGGATGCATTTGATCGGTTGGGTCTTAACCGTAAAGATATGAGAGGCATCCAAACTTCCCTGATAGGATTCACTGGAGGAAAAGTTATCCCTGAAGGAGTAATTTCGTTACCAGTGACCTTGGGAGAAGGCTCCCTACAGACAACCAAGATGGTGAATTTTCTCATAGTAGATCACCCGGGTGTTTATAACACCATTCTTGGACGGCCGTCACTTTACGACTTCAAGGCCGTGATGGGTGTCTACCATCATGTCCTGAAATTTCCAACACCCACCGGTGTAGGAGAAGTTAGAGGTGAACAACGAATTTCTCGAGAATGCTACAACATGGCTTTTAAAGAGAAGGCACATAAGCCATTAATGATTCGATGAGAGCCTTCTGTGAGCATAAGCTAAGTGGGCACTCAAAATCGCACTGATGGGGCATTGGGGCCTAACTGCAAGGGTCCTTACCGAGTCAAAGCAGTCATCCGCCCAGGCACCTACAGACTGGTTACCATGGATGAGAGGTTACTTCGTCACCCATAAAATATTAGACACTTTAAAAAGTGTTATCCATAATCTCTTCATATATGTAATAAACTCCGTCTAGGGATTTATACATGTATAACAACTCCCATAGGGAGACCTATAAAGAGATTATCAATAAAGTATTCGGTTTACCACATTATAACTCGTTCAACTCCTTGCTCGGCTTCCCACCACTTATCAGCTCCAGGATCACTGTCTGAGGTAGCAGAGGACAACCAGTCGCTCTCTTCCTCCGTATCAACCACCTTTCGCAGGATCCTCATCCCGTACATACTGGGTTTGATGACTTGGTTCCCCCCGTAGCACTATCACAATAATCTTAATGCTAGCCATCTGCACAGTTAAAGAAGAGTCGTTAGTCATCAAACCAAATCTACTAAGGAAGGGAAGAAATGAAAAAAAAAATGCTGGGGGGATTGTATTGAAAGTCCGCGGAAACACCCCCGCGGAGAAAAAATAAAAGTTTGAAAATCCGCGGAAACACCCCCGCGGAGGAAAAATTATTAAAGTTTGAAAATCCGCGGAAACACCCCCGCGGAGGAAAAATTATTAAAGTTTGAAAATCCGCGGAAACACCTCCGCGGAGGAAAAAATTATTAGTTTGAAAATCCGCGGAAACACCCCCACGGAGGAAAAATTATTAAAGTTTGAAAATCCGCGGAAACACCTTCGCGGAGGAAAAAATTATTAAAGTTTGAAAATCCGCGGAAACACCCCTGCGGAAGAAAAATTATTAAAGTTTGAAAATTCACGAAAACACCTCCGCTAATAAAAAATAAAAGTTTAAAAATTCGCGGAAACACCCCCGCGAATTAAAAATGAAGGTTTGAAATTTCGCGGAAACACCCCCACGATTTTAAATAAAAAGTTTTGAAATTTTGCAGAAACACCCCCGCAGAATCAAAATTTTGGAAATTGCTGAGAGGCCCCCACACTTACTCGAATTTCCTCTGGAAGGCCCTGCATGCTAAGTGAACAGTGCACGCAGCATGCAGCGCGGCCAACACCCACGGGCTCGCCCTCCCCGCGCATCCAGCGCCTCTCGGGTTCGCCCCCCCGCTCGCCTGGGACCTCGGCAGCCTCGCCTCCGCACGCCCAGTGCCCCTCAGGTGCTCGTCCCCGCGCACCAGCGCCCCTCGGGTGCTCGCCTCCTCACGCCCAGCGCGCGCTCCTGGGACCTGGGCAGCTCGCCCCCGCGCGCATGGAGCCTTGCCTGCTCGCCCTGCGCGCGCTCCTGGACCTCGGCAGCTCGCCCCGCGCGCATGGAGCCTCGCCTGCTCGCCCTGCGTGCCCAGGCCCTCGCCTGCTCGCCCCTTCGCGCATGGAGCCTCGGCAGCGCGCATGGAGCCTCGCCTGCTCGCCCCTGCTCACACCAGCGCTCGCCTGCCTCTCCCAGCGCGCCCAGCGCTCGCCTGCTTCTCCCCAGCGCGCCCAGCGCTCACCTGCCTCTCGCCCCGCATGCAGCTGGCCTCTCCCTGCGCGCAGCACGCCTCGCATGCGCGCCCAGGACCTTGCAAGACTGCGCCCGCACGCCCAGGCCTTCGCTTGCACGCCCAGGACTTCGCAGGATTGCTCCCGCGCGCCCAGGGTCTCGCAAGAACGTGCCCGCGTGCCCAGGCCCTCGCCTGCTCGTCCTTGCGCACACGAGACCTCGCCTGCTCGCCCTTGCGCACACAAGGCCTCGCGGCTTGCCCAGGCTCTTGCCTGCTCGCCCTTGCACGCACAAGGCCTCGCGGGATTGATTCCGCTCGCCCAGGACACAAGGTCGCCCCGCATGCATGAAGCCTCGCCCGCGCGCCCAAGATTGCGCTGTGGCCTGCTAGCCCGCGCATTGCGCTGTGGCCTGCTAGCCCGCGCGCTGGGGCTTGCTCGCCTGCGCGCTGTGGCATGCTAGCCCGCGCGCTGGGGCTTGCTCGCCCGCGCGTTGTGGCATGCTAGCCCGCGCGTTGTGGCCTGCTCGCCCGCGCGCTGTGGCCTGCTCTCCCCTGCGTGCGTAGCAGCTCGCCCACGCAGGCTTGCTGTGCACATTACACACCCATGAATTTCTTCCCTCCTTCACACCCGAACACACACTCATGTTTTTTCTTCTTTCACACACAAACCCGCGAGGGAAAACACATACAAACGTTTTCATATTCTCACACAAATCACGTACACACACACGCAGGGCATAATCCATACAAGAATTTTTGCATTGAAAAATTAAACCTAATCCATGCATTCTAAAGCATATACGCAAAAAAAAAAAAAGTACTTACTTGTGACGGTTGAAAACTTCTGGCTCAGATTGAAGAGTCCTGTTTGCTGGGATCACTTGCACTGCTTGCCGCCCGGGTGCTCTCTCCTATTTTTGAGTAAACCCTACTCCCTAACACTTGTGTCTTATATAGAGCACCAATTTAGGGTTTAAGTCACACTAAGCATGCATGGGTAATAAATTACCTCCTTGGGCCGGCCCCCTAGCACATTTAATCTATAGCCCAGAAATAGTCCCTACGCTGACCCATTGGTCAACTTGGGCCTGGGGGGACTACTGTCATGGCCATAACAATATTGGGCCTCAATTATTTCTAATACAGTAAGCCCATTACTGTAGCCCATTATCTGGGCCCATTATCTGGGTCCCACGATGACCCAGCCTCAATTATTTTTAATTCAGTAAGCCCATTACTGAAGCCCACTAATTTGGGCCCATTATCTGGGTCCCACGATGACCCATCCTGACTCCTATATAAACCCTTCGAATCATTGCTCAAGGTATGCACACTTTTCTGAACTTATTCTCTGTCTAAATTTCCTTCACTTTTGAGAGCTTCTCTCTCTAGGAAATTCTCCCAGAAAATTCCGGAGTGCCGGAAACTGACTTGAGCATCGGAGGGTTCTCGCCGGCACCACCGCCGGCACCCCTGACTATTTTTCTGTACTCGCAGGACTGGACCCGACGTACGACCCGAGCTCCGACCCGCTCCCCGGCCGTCTGGAAATCGTGCATCAACAAAACTATTAAATTATTTTAATATATAATAGTTTGAAACAAAATAATAATAGCAAATAAGTTTGTTATTTATTGATAGTTTTTTTCTTATACCAATTTGGATTGAATTTATCTCTTTCAATTAAATAATGGATTTATTAAATTGGTAGATTTTTATTATTAATGATGATACCACTTTAGATTGGACGGAAAAATCATTTAATCAATTAGCATTGAATTAGATTATTAGTTATTAATTAGCCAAAATCAATTATTCCCAAACAATGACAAGACCTTTACATGATTAATATGTTGATTTCGCGTGCTAGATATATTGCATCAAGAATTTTGCCTATAACATGAATCTAGTTAGTAATCAAAACACACATAACGATAATGCATGCATCCTGAATTTTATCTACAAATGATCAAACACACATAACGATATTGCATCATGAATTTTGTCTATAACATGAATCTGATTAATAATCAAAACTCGCATAACGATAACCAAAAGAAGATATAAAAATTGAAAATAAATACTCGGTGTAATGAATGACGCTCAACATTTTCATATACAAAACTAATCTGGGGAGTTTCGAGATGCTCTCCTTGTGTGTTTATGGTTGGTGATGTTCTTTTGTCTGTATATGTTTAGGTGAGTTACATCAGCTGATGGCTTACATGACGATTAGGATATACTTGAGTCTAACATTTAATTTACATTACATTTCGATTTACTCAAATATGTCAATGGAGCTTGGTTAATTAAGAGTTTCCGAGTTTCTATAAACACATTTGACTCTTCTCTCTGATGGTTCCGAGATTATATTGCTGACTGAAGGAGAGTGAGACATTCGGATGTGGAAACATATCATAAACATCTAACAAAATTTGACTGCAAAACAAGATCTAGAAAAAATCTTAGGCGAGATGGTAATATAGTATTATATTATTGTTAATTGATAAAATCTTATTAATTTTATAGGTATATATACAAATAATGGATTGATTATTCAGATTTGATACTCCGTTTCGATATCAAAAGCTTTGACTAAGGCCTTTCATAATTTTTGCCTTGTACAAACCCAAATAAAAAATAAATAATTAATTAAAATGAGTGGAAGGTATGGTATATTCAACTCTTGAAGAAATGGAAGTTATCAATAAGAGAACAAAATTATTGATGAAGACTAATTAGTCTGGCGTAATATATTTTATTATGACAAAAAGGAACATGAAAGTGGTTGAAGGAAGTTCTGAATTTGACATGCACTGAGGCTTTCATTTGGGTGGGACAACTTGAAAACAATTTGTTAAACTCAAATAAATCAGGCAATAACTTACATGTTGCACGGCATGTAATAAGATTTGTTGAAGAATCTTCGAATTTAGATATACTGCTTTCTGTTACTGTTTATTTAGTTTATACTAATGAAATTAATAATAATAAAAAATTGTTATTTGTAGGACTATTGGAGTATTTTTAACATTTTTTCAATATAAGACAATTTAGGTCTACCTAGCTACTCTTTTGTGTCATGTGGCATGTCCTTCCAGCACATGATAGGAGTAGCAGTGATCTACTTCACCTCAACGCCATCCCCAAGTCAAAGGCCCTTAATTGTTAGTAAGGCATTTCAGTCCTTCTTTGACAACCACAACGAGCCTCACCTCTTTTTGCACGCATTTCTTGAGCAATGTTTGAAGTCAGATGAACCAAGATACCAGAAACAATTGTATCAACCGTTTTGAGAGATGGTAATTGAATGTCAAAAGATGGGAAAGTGAGTTATCAAATTTGTGTTTGTATTGTGGTGAATATGCTACCATTCTTTCAGGATTTTATACTGCATGGAAAGTCAAAGAATATTTCATATAATGGGCAAACTGAAACATTAAATGCGTTTGTTTTGTTAGAAAATGTATGCAATATATAAGGATAACATATTAAAATAATTTAATTTAACTTTAAAATAAAATTACAAATTGAAAGCTCTTTCTAGCAATAGAAATTATCCATCAAGGCTCGTGTGTCATATGATTTTCTTAAAATCTATTAGTGGTGTCTGTCTTCCAGGATACAACGACAACTAATAATAAGAGAAGCACTACACTTTTACTTAAGCGAATTGGAAACCCTTAAACTCTATCATGAACTTTAAAACTAGAAGCAACAAAAGAAAGTAAAAGATAAACAAGCTAGAGAGAAAGATAGAGCTAACTTATGATATATAGAACAAATGAGGTAAAACCTCTTTATATAGGTTAAGGCACTTGTAACTTGTGAAATTTGAAACACCAACTTTATTAACTCAAAATCAATTTTTATTTAATACATAAAAATAAATATATGAGTTATAAATTTGAAAAGATTTATAACATTTAAGAATTTATAAAACTTCTATCGTTAATTTCATCCACTAATTTTTCAACGTGTTTGAATTCCATTTCCCAGACAAGATTGTGAATCTCTGATACAAGAGCAATTCTGTGGTACATCCGCTGCATTGCAGCGGATGCAACCAGGAGGCGCCATGTAGGTGCCACATCAGCGTGAGGTGCCTACATGGCGGGATCTGGGCCGTCTGCTGCAATGCAGCGGCTGTACCGCAGAATTACTCCTGATACAATTGAGTAAATCAAGAGTGAAGCAATTATCTGTAACAGTGTACGACTGGACCAAAAAAGCGAGTAAATTAAAAATAAATAAATTTAAATTTCTTTAGAGTATTGGTAGATTTGGGAATTGGTGTTGATATAATCATTTCTAATTTGATAAATTGAATGCATGCGTTGACTTAGCCGGATCGATGTGTTGGATCCATCCCATTTCAAGATCACAAGAATAACAAGTTATGATCTGAATTGTGTTGTGATCGATGAGACGAGAGTAAAGAATTATAACATCTTATCACGCTTCGTTTGATCCATCGATGGGTCACTATTACCTGAAAAATAAAATCATCATCTAATTAACAATTAATGACATTACATAAATTAAGAAATTAATAATTTAGCACTAGTTCACTATATTAAATGTTAGATTTTTTTTCCTTTCTATTTCTAGAATGATAATTTTTAAAAGAGTAACGTTATGCTTACCAAGTCTGTACATATAAAATTTATATACAAATTTGACGTGGTGCTACTTATTTAATAACATATGACCTATCAAAATTTTTTATATTGACATTTTATATCAATCATTCTATTCACTTGATATCATATCAATTTTGTAAACAAATTTTGTATATAGATTTTGTAAACATAACATTACTCCTTTTTAAAAGTTATCGTACTAAGAATACCGTATATGCTGATAGTATGATTGTAGTTATACTCATGGGTTCTACATGGTGTTAGATCCATAATAGTTGTCTCTTATTTTTATCCAAAATAATTATTTGATTGACAATATAACAATATACAAATGAAGAAATTAATAATTAATTAGCATTTTACCCACAATAACCCTTTCATTAACAAGGACAATACATGAACAAAGGGAGAAAGAAAGAAAAAAAATATTATCTTATGTATTTAGTGAATTTATTAATTTAATACATTACTAACAATGACAACACAAACAAATTGAGAAACAAAAAAAGAGATATTATTTTATGCATTTAATGAATTTATTATTTTAATACATTACTAATAACAATGACAATACACAAATAAAAGGAGAAAGAAAGAAAAGATATTATCTTATGCATTTAGGGAATTTATTAATTTAATATGTTAGTCTGAGTTGTGACCGAAAGAATTTATTATTTAACTGAAGTTATTATTTTATTAAATATTCATTTATCGAGGTTTTACTTTATATATGCTTTCATAACAAAAGGTTAAAAAAAAAACCAAAATCTAATGATTTTCATAATCTTCCAAGTTGAGAAACTGGTCAATGTCACAATTACTAGTGCCCTCGTCTATGAAGTGCAATTAGTAAATCATAAATGGGAGCTTGATGAGGAGGGGAGACATTTTGCTCGACTTTAGAACATGGCCACCTTGAACTTAATCTTGCTGTTCTTAATCGCCATGTGGAATTTGCTGAGCTTCTTCCACCAGGATCATCCAAGCTCCACTTTGCAATGAATTCTTGAGCCAACCTCTTCTCTTCCTTCTTCCGGCTAGGACTGATCCTTTCAACCAACCTTCCCAAATTCAACACAAATGGATTTATATATTATATCACTGTGTTTAGAGATGTCAAATGGGCCATATACATAAGTTTTAATAAATTAAATAAAGCATAAAATAAAAAGTATATAATAATAGGAAACATCGATAAAGAGTACAACAAGCATAAAATATGATTTCATATTTATATTAATAATAATTTTATATCATTATTTTAATTATGTGACCAATTAACATCATTAGTCGCGTTTAATATAAATCAAAGCGATAAATAACTAAAAGTTTCTTTTCGACCCATTAATATAATTTGCAATATCATGTGAACCAACAAATTAAAATTGTATTTTTTGTTAGTGTAAAGTTGTACTAAAATATCAATTTGTCCTTTAATAAAGGTGTACATTACAATGCCATTTGAGACCCTTTCCCTATTTGGACTATATAGATGATGATTCGTTTGCTTTTCTTTCTCAATTCAATCTGTCCTTATATGAGTGTATTGCCCAAGAGATTAAAGATCTTAATATCAAAGTCTCATTTTGAAATGTTATAACCATGAGCATAGTTTAATTACATTCAAAGGAGAGGACAATTTATTTTTATTTGATTTATTTGAACTTCCACGGAAGGCATGAATGATTTTATAAAACGTTTTCCATTACCAAATCAAACGAATAGTGCTTGAGTATACTAACAATAAACGTGATCCCAAAATATGTAGGTTAAATTAATATACCGGACAGGGTCATATTCGTCTTTTGCGGGCATTGACTTTCTAGGCTCTTGTGATGTTAGATAGCATTGGTTGGTAGTGAATAATGAAGGTTTCCATGGATGGTGGTTGTACAATGTGCGGGGATTTTGTTTTTGTTTATTAATTTTTGCGGTTCGTAATTTTTGTTCAAAAATCTGCACATTAGTTTAACTATTTTATTTCTATATATGAATTTAACATTGGTTGGATTTTGATAGGAATATATATTCTTTTGATAGTTTTCAATAATATTTTCATATATAAATTTAATATATGCACTAATTAAAGACGTTATAAACCATTTTATGACTTGCAAGTTCAATGATGACCTAAATCTTTAAAGCTTAAATGAAGTGGAGCATCGTATTTCTACGTACAGCCGATGATCCCAAAAAGGCAGAATCGTTTACCATTAGCTAACAAACAAAACAGCTATCTTATTCTATATATGTATGGTTGAAATTTTAAGATACAGCTGTGGCCAAACCAAATTCATGAGGGACACAAAAAGAGAAAATCACGACTTGGGTGGAACAAGACGAAAGCTTCTTCCAAAGCATTTAATGAGGTCGACTTCACAAGTCACAATTAATTAATGAATTTATTACATGGCAAGGATGTAACTGAGACTGACGGGCAGTGATGGCTTCAGGTTGGATTGGATTAGTTATTATGAACCAAATCCTTTGTTTTCAGACTGATAAAGCCCTCTACGTATATTCAATATGCTAACGTGATACATCAATAAAGACAAATAGACTTCGTACGTGCAATATCAAATTAATCATGAAATAATTGTATAAATCTGATTAATAATTAAATCTCGCATAACCATGAGCACAAGTGCGCAACAAAATTTTTAATAAATACTTAGACATGAAATTTTTTTTTTAACACACAGTAGGAATTCAAATTTGCGATTTTTAAGTTATCATATACAACTCTAATATTATATTAAGTTTATTACTTTATCAAGAAGTTTAAATTTGTAGATATAGATTTAACTTTAATATTTTATTTTTTAATACATCGACCCTTCATATGCGAGGGTCCATGCAATTACAACTTTTCTACTTGTTAAACTTTGTATAAAAGTGGCAAATTTAACACTTGATTTCAAGATGTCCTATTGTCCGTCCATCAATGGTTTTGTGAGCTACAGGCCTACAGCAGCAGATGGCTAACATGATAAGATCAATTTGACTCCAAAATTTGCATTAATTTACAGCTTCAAGTTTCCACAGACACATTTGACGTAAACCTTGAAAATAAAGTAGTTTTGTTGAACGTGGATGTTAGTTAAAGAAAATTTTCAATTGTCAACATAATATCGCGTTTTCAGAAAATTAGAAGGCACAAAATTCGACTACAATGCAAGGTCTAAAAGAAATCTAAGATACGACAGTAATATTGTCATCTCATATTATTCTTACAAAAGTTAATTAATAACATCTTATAATTCAATTTGTTGAAGCAATACAAATGAGGTCATTGCATTAAGATGCTGCCTTTTGATAACTTTCACCAAGGCATATCCTAATACTTGGACAGACCTATCATATTGCAAGACTGCGAGTGAATACACCTGGAATTGCTAATATTACGCATTACACAAAAGTCCAAACTGAACGAAATATTCCAACTAGCCAATTCAGTAGATGCAATTCGGATTGATCAGAATGAAAAGAAAATAATCTAAACTTGAAACAGTTAATTGGGTTGAATTTCTTTAACTTTTTTTAAAAAAAAAAAAAAGATACATGGAAAGCTTGATATAATTATCTAACAAAAATAAAAGTCATCAATAAGAGAACAACAATTGTCGATGAAGACTAATTAGTGACTAACATATATGCTTTAGAATAGATTCCTGATTGAGAAACTTCCTAAGCATAATTAATATATTATATTATAAGGACACATAGGAACATGAAATTGATTGATTGAAGTTTTGAATTCAATCACAAATGATTTCGGCCGCAGCTAGCATGCAACGGGCGGACTTAATGCGCCTTATTTTTTAACCATCAGATCCATGCAAGATCAATCCAACGGGTGTGAAAGAATAAGGTGCAACTGGAGTAGCCGGTTAAACACACTTGCTATAGAAAAGAAATATATATATATATATATATATATATATATATATAGATAAAGGACATTGGACGAAAAACTAAAATTTCTTGCTTCCACCTATGATGGAAACCCAGTTGGCTGTCGTGCTTCACGCTCCATTATCGGTGTTACGGTTCACACATCCATGGGGACAAACGCGAGAGTTATTCGAAGGAACAGGAACAAAGATTAGTTGGCTGGTGTTTCGTCTTCCATGGGAGTCGAGGCAGAGGCCTGCGGGAAGTTGTACTGGAAGGGGAAGTGGCTGAATTAGGTGAGTAGCATAAGACTTAAACTACCAGATCCTGTTAAAGTATTCCGTATTTTTACACTCATGTTGCATTCATATTTTATTAGAGGCTGGTGGTTAATTTGTCTTAAAAATTTATGTTTCATAGTGAGGAATTGTCAGGCGCAAGTCTGCGAGCTCTTCCGTCCAGGTGTTAGACAAAGTTCTTGGAACCATTTGGGTCTCTTCAGTAACAGGGGATTCTGAGTTGTACAAGGCGGGATTTGTGCGCATATCGGTGGATAACGGACACATATTTTTGTGATTCCACCAACAAAGGGTGCTGTTGAAAAACAGAGAATATAACAGAATTGTAGTCATGACTTTTATTGAATTTTTTCAGATGTTCATACATTATGCATGAGCTGCTTTATATACAGATTGTGTAACAGCATAACAGCCTAATATGAGCTGGCATTTCAGCTCTTGTTATATTGACACCTGGCATATATGAAAAGCTTATTCCTAACTACCTTTAACTAACTTTTCTTAGCTTCAATACCTCCTCTCAAGTTTAGCTGAATATTTTTGAACAGCAAACTTGTCAATTCAGTTTAAACAGCAAGTCTATCAGTAGGACTGATACTTAGCTTGCTTCTAAGCAATTCGAATCTTGCTTCAGGTAAGGACTTTGTCATAATATCAGCAATTTGATTGACAGTAGGAACATACTTTACAGATAATTGTTGAGCTAGTACTTTTTCTCTAATGAAATGCATATCCACCTCAATGTGTTTGGTCCTTGCATGAAAAACTGGATTAGAGGCAAGTGATTCTGCACCCTTGTTGTCACACCACATTATAGGAGAGTCATCTAGATGCATTTTCAGCTCATTCAATAAGCTTTGAAGCCAAATAAGCTCAGTAGCTCCTTGAGATAATGCCCTGTACTCAGATTCTGTAGATGACCTTGCTACAATTTTTTGTTTCTTGGAAGACCAGTAAATCAGATTATCACCAAAGAATACACAACTTCCTAAAGTGGACCTTCTATCATCAATAGAGCTTGCCCAATCAGCATCAGTATAGCAAGTTAGTTTAAGTGAATCCATCTGTTTGAATAATAGTCCATACTCTTGAGTCTCCTTAATATATCTCAATACTCTTTTACATGCTTGCCATTGTAGAACAGTTGGGGCCTTGAGAAATTGACTGAGTTTGTTGACAGTAAAAGCTATGTCTGGTCTGGACATTGATAGATATTGAAGAGCACCAATAGCACTTCCATATACACTTGGTTCTTCTAGTAGTTCATTGTCATTAGTTGAAAGTTTTGCATTAGCCACCATAGGAGTCTTAGCCCCATTAGCTTCTGTCAAGTTAAATCGTTTTAGCAAATCCTCTGCATACTTTCTCTGTGACATGATTAAACAATTTTTGTTTCTGTGTACTTCAAATCCAAGAAAGTAACTAACTTCTCCAAGTGTCTTGACTGAAAACCTCTTGTTCAAGTTACAGATAATTTGCTGAACTTGAACTTTGTCACTACCTGTGATCAGAATATCATCAACATAGACTAATAAGAGAATGATCTGACTTCCATTGTGGTATATAAACAGACTTGTATCAACAATAGACATTTTAAACCCCCACTGCAGTAGAGCTTCCTTCAGCTTGTCAAACCAAGCTCTAGGAGCCTACTTCAATCCATAAAGAGACTTATTGAGTTTGCAAACAAAGGATGGCCTGGTAGAGTCTACAAAACCATCTGGTTGGTACATATAGACATCTTCTTTCAAATCAACATTAAGAAACGCATTGTTAATGTCAATATGTTGAATGTTCCACTTGAAGGTTACTGCTAGAGATAGAACAACTCTAATTGTGGAGGGTTAATAACAGGACTAAAGGTTTCAAAATAGTCTATACCTAGAGCTTGCTGAAAACCTTTGGCAACTAACCGAGCTTTGTACCTTTGTATGCTGCCATTTGAGTTATATTTTATCCGAAAAATCCACTTGCTGTCCACAACATGTGATGCAGTATGTGATGGAACTAGAGTCCATGTCTGATTAGATATAAGGGCATTAAATTCAGCTTGCATAGCTTCTTTCCAATGAGGAGAGGACAAGGCTTCCGAGATTGATTTGGGGGTAGCAGTGTTTAGTAAATCAGCACTGTATATCTTTGGTTTAAAGATTCCAGATTTGCTTCTTGTGACCATTGGATGACTAGGTTGAGATGATTTAGACAGAACTTTGTTATTACATGGTATAGTAGATGAAACAGGTTGATCAATTTGTAGGGAATTTGAAGAACTAGGAGATGTGGGATAACATGGAGATGGATTTGATGGAGTAGAAGAAGCAGTAGGTACAGGAGAGGTAGTTATATCATTAGAACTTTTTGTATGAGAGTCAGAAGCATGGTGAGTAGAAGAAGAAAGAGATGAACTGGAGATTAGAATAAACCAATAAGAGAGACTGTTTGATTGAGAGGTGGAATTATGATTTGAGAAAGAGGTTAAAAAGGATCCTGATTTAAAAGGAAAATCCTGTTCATGAAAGGTCACACTCTTTGAAATATAAACTCTTCCAGAAGAATGGAGGTTATTGTATCCAATAAAGACACATTTGGAAGTATGAAAAGAGAACTTATGTTTATTGTATAGTCTAAGGTTGGGAAAACAAGCACATCCGAAAACTTTTAAAAAACTGAAATTAGGAGGTGAAGCATAAAGTTTCTGATAAGGAGTCACAAAGTTTAAGGTAGAAGTAGGTAACCTGTTCAATAAGAAGGTAGCAGTATGGAATGCATGCCAACAAAAGCTAAGTGGTAGAGATCCTTGAGCAAGAAGTGTAAGCCCCATCTCTACTACTGATCTATGTTGTCTTTCTACCTTTCCATTCTACTGATGTATATAAGGGCAAGGATGCCTGAAATGAATTCCTTTCTCAGCAAGAAAAGAAGAAAGAGACCTAAATTCACCTCCCTAATCAGTTTGCAAGCATTTAAGTTTATGGCAGAATTGTCTTTCAACCATAGCTAGAAATAGAGGGAAGATACTTGATACTTCTCCTTTGGAATGCATTGGATATATCCAGCCATATTTTCTGAATTGATCAACAAACAACAAATAATAACTGAAACCATCTACTGAAGTGATTGGTGCAGGCCTCCACACATCTGCAACAACAATTTCCAAAGGGTGTGATACAATACTATTAGATAATGGATATGTAGAATGGCATTGTTTACCCAATCGACAGGAATCACAATTCAGTTTGTTATTCATCTTGCTGGAAAACAAGCCAGTGGTTTTGGCTACATGAGTAAGTACTTTTACATTAGGATGGCCTAGTCTGCAGTGCCATAGAACAAAATGTTCACATTTATTTACAGTACATGAAAATAAGGAAATCACTTGTGAGGAAGCAGTACTTTTATTCTTCAAATCTGAGGAAAGAGAACCATTATTATTTCCAAAGCAGTTGACAGTAAGACTGACTTCTGAAGATACAGATTGTTGATGCTGAGAAGAATAAGTTGGAGAAGAGATGATTTTATAGAGGCCATGGTCAAGATGAGCTTGCAGCAGAGCATTTCCTGTACTTTTATTCTTGACAAAACAGAAGCAAGGATGAATTTCAAGCACAACATCATTTTCAGCAAGTAACTTAGATACACTAAGCAGGTTCTTAGTAATGTGTGGCACATGTAAAACCTTTTTTAATACAATAGGTGTAGAATGCTTTGAAGCTGATAATATTACAGAACCAGTGTGCAAAATAGAGATGTAATTACCATTTCCAACTTGAACCTTGTCAGAACCATGGTATTCCTCTTTAATTTCCAGATTCTACAAGTTATTGGTGATATGATCAGTGGCACCAGTGTCAAGATACCAGGAGTTATCTGCCATAGTGGTTGGAGAAGCAATATAAGCCTGAGAATTTGCTTGATTGGAGTTATTGAACTGATTTGTGTCTTTATTGGATTGTCCACCTTGAAAAGAAATGTCAAATCTGTGATAGCATTTTAAGGCCACATGACCAGATTTACCACATAGTTGACACACAGGCTTGTTATTGGTAGAACCTCTTCCATTGTTGTTATTTCCATCACCTTGAAATCTATTTGATTGAGACCTTCCTCTTCCTCTTCCACGAGAGTTGTTATACCCAACATTCTTAAAATTTTGAGAATTTGCACTGAACTGTCTCCTAGCTACATTAGCACTATGATCAACATGTGTAACATGTGAAGAATGATGCTGAGCAAGTCTTAACTCATAGCTCTGCAACTGATACTGAACTTCTTCTAAAGAAATGTATCCAGCCTTGGAAGTTATATTGATTACAATTGCATCAAACTCAGGTCCTAGTCCATTTAAGATATGCAAGATCAGATCTGATTCTGAAATTTCTAATCTGATGGCAAACAAAGTATCTGAAATACTTTTCAATTTGAGAAAATATTCAGATAATGACATAGCTCCCTTCTTAGTTGTTTGTAGTTCATGTTTAAGATGCATGGACCTAGCTCTAGATTAAGTGTAGTACAACCTTTCTAAAGTACATAAAGACATTGCAGAATTGCACCTTACAACATATCCAAACATGGATTCAAAAATTGAAGAAAGCAACCAGCTCAAGATGAAACTTATCAATACGTTTCCACACTAGATATTCAGGATTGGATTGTTTAATATTTTCATTAGATGAAGATGAATTTGGAATAGTTATAAACGAAGGTGGACAAGACTTATCTCCATTGATATATCCTTCGAGATCATATGCTTCTAGTGTTGGAAGCACCTGTGAGCACCAGTAACCATAGTTGCTTCGATGTAATTTGATGGAGAGTGAAGGTAGAGCTGATGGAAGAGAAATAAGAGGAATCGATGCAGATGAAGTGCTTGAATTTCTTGGAAATTGTGTGGCTATGTTGACTACGGTAGGATCATTATGATGCACTCCATGTAGAACTGAACCAGGCATGTTTGAAACAAAGTTTCCAGGAAAGTTCTCATTGTTTCTTGGAAAATTTTCAGTGCCAGGAAAATTTGAAGAGTGAGGATCAGCCATTTGATTTTAATCAGAAGGCTCTGATATCATGTTGAAAAACAGAGAATATAACAGAATTGTAGTCTTGATTTTTATTGAATTTTTTCAGATGTTCATACATTATGCATGAGCTGCGTGATATACAGATTGTGTAACAGAATAACAGCCTAATATGAGCTGGCATTTCAGCTCTTGTTATATTGACACCTGGCATATATGAAAAGCTTATTCCTAACTACCTTTAACTAACTTTTCTTAGCTTCAATAGGTGCTTACGCGAGGATGAGAGTGTGGTCGTAGGCCGGAGAAGGGGAATTGAAGTGGTTTCTGTCTAATTGTATTAACGTTCCTGACTCGTATAAAGCTTGACCCCGACATAGAAAAGGACATTCTTGATACGTTTAAAAGTTGTGAACAATGGGTCTACCGGCGGAAAATAGACACATATTTTTGCACTTCCACCAACTAAGGGTGCTTACACGAGGATAAGGGCATGACCTTAGGCTAAGAAAGCAGAATCAAAGTCGTTCCTGACTAATTGTGTTGCATTCCTAACTTGTATAAAGCTTAGTCCTGACACGAAAAAAAGGCATTATTAAGACATTTAAAAGCCAACAACGGTGGGGAATTTGGTGTACCAATCAAAAATAGACTAGTAATTAATTTGATGATTTTCCTCGCAGAAGATGTGTACGATGAGGCAACAACCACAGACCTAGGGAGTGGAATTAGAGTCTTTTCCGACAAATTGTATTATCATTCTCGACTTTAATAAAGCACAATGCCGATTGCTAAATAGCGATTCCTGGAAGGAAATTTTAATGCATCAAAAAATAATTATTTTAAATTAATTATGTATTTTAATATTTTTACTATATAAACAGTACTTCTACAGTATTACATAGTGTCTTACCAGTGGATGAATAGTGGTGATAAAGTGCCTGATGCTATAGTACCGGTTGCAGGAAACATGCTTCAGCAGGCTACCTCCTTTTATTTCCTGCCAAATGGCGGCCATGCAGAAGACCAGCTCTACAGCAGCAAGCGCATCTAATACACCGGACGTACTGTAGGCTGACCCATTTCCTAAGTTAAGCTTTACTTTATTTATTTATTTATCTTTTTACGGCATTATTTTTATCTATAGAAATTTTCACTGACAGGAAACCTGAGATGAAGAGCCGCCGCCGTCGCCGCCCCTGTGAATTGGATTTAATGAGAATAGGTCCGAAACGCTTGAAGCTTACGCCTTGCATCTCCCCCGATCTCGAGAAATTACCAGACAAGCAGAGCACAACCTGCATCGACGGCATCAGCGTACTACCCTATTCAATCCTCCAACACATCTCCTTTTTACCTACTGCAGATGCCACAAAATGCAGATTTGTGTCCAAAAGATGGTTTTCCATCTGGGCCGAAGTTCCCATCCTTCGCTTTTCTGACCACCTTATCCGGGCGATGTGGGATTTCCCCCAATTTATTGATGATATCCTGAAAGAATATAGGAGGAATTAAGTTGAAAAACTCGAATTTGACATCAGGGATAACAGGTCTATCAATTCGGAGTTAGACGAGTGGATCCGTTTCGCCACGGATCAGTACGTGGAGGAGCTACGTTTAAATTTGCTTGGTGCTAGTTACGTACTGCGTCAATCTGTCTATTCGAATGCTTCATTGAGAAGGCTAGACACGAGTTCGTGTAATTTTGAGGTCAAAGGCATTGTTTCTTGGACTTCACTCACAGTTCTATCAGTCAGCATTACGTAATTGAGTGATGGTGCAATGGCCAGAATTTTATCGGGCAGCGCCAAGCTTGAATATTTGAAAATTCATCGTGTCGATGGAGTGAACAAGATTATTGATGGTGATTCAAGTTTAAAAGAATCGGTGATAGATGGTTGGGGAAATTCTACATCTGTCATGGAGATTTCAGGTCCTAACATCAACTCCTTGACTTTGTCTGGGACGTCGGTGAAAAGGATAGTTAAAGCCATCAATATCTCATCTTTGGTGGGATTTGATATTGATTTATGGGGGTATGGTTACACATCAGCAATGAATCTACTTGCACAGCTTTAATATGCATAGAAAGTTACTGTTAGGCCTCATTTCTTGAGGTAAATCTTTTTGCATTTGTTTATTTATTTATTTTTAATTAAAAAAATACGCATGCAATTTTGAAGACAATGTTTTCTATTGGCAACATGAAATATGAATACTTTCTCTTTTATTTTCAAAGGAAATTTCGATTGCCCGTTGAAACCTGACTACTCTGTAAAGCTATTTTTGTTCAACTTATGGATGGATTGTGCCTAAACCCAATTACTTAATAATTAGTTAAATATTTAAGTTCTATTTGTGCATACTTAATAATTAGTTAAATATTTAAGTTCCATTTGTGCATAGAGCTGGGTTGTTAATTGATAATTGTTGATTGTGCTAAAAGCTATTACATCTTCTTGAAATGATAAGGATGAATACTTTTATTCATGGTTGTAAAACAATTGTACATGAGTTTATATAAGAATGAATTCCCTAACCAAAGATCTAAATCAAAGCCTTAAAACAAGCTGATCATCATAAAATAATTTATCATCAAATCCTATTGATTTGATTATAGCTAAATAATCTTCTACCAAATGGTAAGGAGAATCAATCACATTAATTTACAAGATTTTGTAATCTCAACACTCCCCCTCAAGTTGGTGCATAGATGTTGCCCATGCCCAACTTATCCAGACACTTTGTGAATGCTTGAGTTGAGATTGCTTTGGTGAGAATATCAAGTATGTGATCTTCTAATCAAATCTTTGATAACTCTACAATTTTTTTCTCCAATTTCTCCTTAATAAAGAATCTGTCAACCTCCAAATGCTTTGTTCGATCATGCTGAACTGGATTGTGAGCTATATCACATGCTGCTTTATTATCACAATACAATTGAATTCGTTTATTTGATGAATATCCCAAATCCTGTAAAAGGAATCTTAACCACAATGCTTCACAAATTGCAAGTGCCATTCCCCTATATTCAGTTTTTGCACTTGACAGTGCAACAACATTTTGCTTCTTACTCCTCCATGTGACAAGATTTTCGCCTACAAAGGTAAAGTATCCAGAGGTAGATCGCCTGTCGTCAATCACTCTAGACCAATCTGCATCTGTATATACATCTATATTTTCTTTTTCTGTGTTTTTGGAGAATAAAATTCCCTTTCTAGGAGCTGATTTCAAATACCTTAAAATGTGCATGACCGCATTCATATGTTGCTCACCAGGATTATGCATAAATTGACTGACAACACTCAATGCATAAGCAATCTGGTCTTGTATGTGCTCAGTACGTCGTCTTCCAACAAGTCTTTGATATCTTTCTTTGTTAACTAGAACCTGATCAACCTCGACATATAATTTCAAGCCTTCTTCAACTGGTGTTTCAGCTAGTTTACATGTTGTCATGCCAGTTTCCTCTAATAGGTCTAAGGTATATTTCCTTTGGGATAGAAAAATACCTTTGTTGGATTGAGACACTTATATCCCAAGAAAATATTTCAAAGGACCAAGATTTTTCATTTCAAATTAGCCAAGTATTCCTATAGAGCTCTTCTTTCTTCTGGATTATTTCCTGTAACCACCATGTCATCAACATAAACAATAAGAGCAGTGATTTTTCCCTAATTGTTTAGAAACAAAGTGTGGTCTGAGTTGCTCTGGTTATAACCAAAGTCTATCATAAACTTTGTAAATCATCCAAACCATGCTTTTTCAACCCGTATAATGATTTTCTCAACATGTAAACATTTCACGATGTCTTTCTGGCATCCTGCATCTAGGTGGAATATCCATGTAGACTTTTTCAGACAATTCACCATGTAAAAATGCATTCTTTACGTCAAACTATTGCAGAGGCCAATCCATATTCACTGCTAGAGATAATAAGACCTGTACTGTGTTGATCTTAGCCACAGGTGCAAATGTCTATGTATAGTCAATTCCATAGGTTTACGTATACCCTTTTGCCACCAATCTTGCTTTAAAATGCTCGATTGTTCCATCAGCCTTGTATTTTACTGTGTAAATCAACCGACATCCAACTAGTTTCTTTCCTGGTGGTAGATTAGTGAGTTCCCACGTTTTATTATTATTATTTTTTTTGTAAGGATTTCATCTCCTCGTTCATAGTTGCCTTCCATCTAGGATCAGATAATGCTTCCTGCACACTGTTAGGAATAGATACACTAGATAATTGATTTACAAATGACAAATTTGATTTAGACAGGCATTGGTTCGACAGATAATGGCTCATGGGATATTTTACTTTACTAGAGAGATCAAGCTCATAAATAAGTTTAGAAATACCTCTAGTAATACGATGGGGTAATTGTCTTTTAGCTGGCTCAGTTTCCACATCAAGAATATTCTCAGCAAATGATTGGTATGGTATATTAGTAGAAGATGAAGTTGTGTCTGGACTTCTCGGGATTAAGGATCCAGACAAAGAATCACCATTTTCAATCTCTTGATGTTCATTACCACTTTGAACCGATGAAGAGTTACTAGTTTCAATTTCAAGATATTCCTTTCCACTCCAATCCAGTTCACCTCATCCTTGATTGTATGTGTTTCCATCCAATTTACCTGTGTCTTGATCATCTGAGTTTTTAGAGATGAAGTCATAGTCTAAAGTTTGAATTTCCTCCTGATACTCCCCCTGAAGTTCAGACTTCAAAAAATACATTGAGTGTTCATGGAAAACTACATCCATGGTGACAAACATTCGTTAGGTATGATAACACCAATATCCCTTTTGGTGAGCAGTATAGCCAAGGAAAACACATCCTAATGCCCGAGGAGTGAGTTTATGGTGTTGATGCTTATGAAGATAGACAAAAACAACACACCCAAAAATATGAGATGATAAGTTTGGAACAGTTGGAGCAATTATTGCCTCAGTAAGAGTGTGAAAGGGTGTCTGAAAACCAAGAGAGCTTGAAGGTACTTGATTGATTAAGTATGCTACAGATGAAAAAGCTTCGCCCCAATAGGATAACGACATATGAGCTCCTATTAACAATGCACGAACAACTTCCAAAAGATGTCAATTTTTTCCTCTCGGTCACCTCATTCTATTGAGGTGCATTGGAGCAAGTAGTTTGATGAATTATTCCATGTCTTCAAATAGCTTTGAAGTTCATAACTTTGATATTCCCTACCTTTGTCACTACGAAGAACCGAATCTGTGCATTGTACTGAGTACAAATTAGTTTATTAGATTAACTTCACCTTTGGATTTCATTAGGCATAACCAGGTCATCCTCGTACAATCATCAATAAATGTAACAAACCAACGAGAACCTCCTAAAGTGTAACTTTCAATGGACCCTAAACATCATAATGAATAATCATAAAAAGAACTAGACTTTTATTTAAACTTCATTGAAATAGAGCACGATGGCTCTTTGCAAGTTCACAAACCTCACATTGAAAATAAGAAATATTGACTTTTGCAAATAGATTAGGAAATAACTTCTTTAAATAACCAAAAGAAGCATGCCCCAAACGCTTGTGCCATAAACAAACTTCAGCGTTCTTCTTCTCGCCCTCAAATCCATCCATCATCAAAGCCTAGTGTAATTTATCTGATTTCTTTATCACTAGGTCCAGGGACACATTCGAAAATAGGATTGTCTTCCAAGTATAAGAGTGTCAAAGTAATAAACCCGATGAGACCCGGGTCGATCCACGAGGAAGGGGTTTTAGTGGTATAAACTAGAGAAGGAGCAAATATGAAATGAATAACAAGATAATGTTAACAAATAAAAGTAAAGATGGTAGGCAGTACTACCAACCATTCAAATGTAAAACACAAATAAAAGGTGGTAGAACCAACCATAGTAACTGAAAGAAAAAGTTAATAAATAATAAACGAAAATAAATAAAATACACAAGTAATAAGAATTAATACAATAATAATGAAAGTTAAAGTTAGGGAATCCGCCCTTGGTATATCAAATAAGGATCAGTGGCATATTTTAGTTATATGAATTATATTTGTTTCATTACCAATATTTATACCACTTCTTGTAAATGGGTTCAAGCATCCAATGTGCCAATCACCATATGTCTACAACAAATCAAGGTTCCTAACTTGACTTATATCGGTAAGGAAGAACTATACGACATCTAGAAAGGATCCAACCATTTGATGTGCCAAGTATTGTCTACAATGGATCAAGATCTCCACTTTACAAGTGGTGTCAAGATTGATTAAAAAAATAAATATAAATCATATAAAATAAACAACAAAAGATCATGATTATTAAGCACACATCAAAGGTTAGAAAATCCTTACTCTCATATCAAGGGTTTCACCCTTTCACTTTAGCAAGAGAGAAATTAGAAAGATATTATAAAAGAAAGAAGATAAATTGCAAGAAAAAGAAAATTTATTAATAGTATAAACACACAAGAGAGAAAAACACAATAATAAGATTCCAACCAAGGCCAAGATGCCTTAATGGATCACAAGGAACCTCTATTTATGGATACATTAAGGGACAAACTTGTCAAATTATAAAGGAACAATTATCAAATATTTTGTTGACAATTATGGTAATTAGGTGAAGCAAATTTGACCACTGATTTTGACATTGAATTATTAAGAATTTTTATCACATGTATTCATTAAAGTTGTAGATATTTCTCTCATCTTTCTAGAAAATCTTGATTCATATGGTTTGGATACGTATTTTGAGAGAAATGGTCAAAATACTGAGGCATGATTAGGCTGGGCCGAAACTGTAGATGGGTTCATTTCAAGCCCATTTTTGGTCCACTAAGAGCGCAAATTTGATGATACATCTATAATACAATCTTGTAGATAATTTAATCAACTTTCCAGAAAATTAATATTTGCACCATTTTGATCTATAACTAGAAAGTTATGCTCATTTTACCAAACGTACATCAAAATCGAAATTAAGAGAAAGTTAATTCAAAAGATGTAAAGACTACAAATATGCTTAAGTTGAAGAATTTAATGATACTATTAATATAATATGATGAATTAAGCTTTCATTAAGCATGCATATTTAAGTGTTCATCACAACCCCCAACCAGATTATTGCTAGTCCCTAGCAATTAAAGCGTTATTATTTAGAAGTGATTTATAGAATTTTACATCCAAAGTGGTCATTATTGCACTTTCTTTGATTTTATCCAAATAAACAAACTCTCAACTAATTTTTTTTAAATGACTCATTTACCCTTTAGTCAAGATATTAACAAATATTCTTTTTGTGCTCAGTCAACACATGACTATGGGGCTTATTAGAAAGAAGCCATATCAATCTAATATTTGTTAAGGCTAACAACTTTAGGCAGAGGGCATTCATTCATCATTATTTATATATTTTTTTTTCTTTTTTTCTCTTTCTCTTTTTTTTTTTTTGAAAGAATATGCATCTTTAACCCATGTAGCGAGCCTTAGGCTAATGACTGCTAGGTTAGTTGACCTTAGGGCATTAGGTGTTAAGACACCCCTACGAGCTTAACGACTCGAGTTGCCGATGCTTTATTTTTGCTTAGAAACTTGTGGATAGTGTAATGTTCAATCCCATTAAGCTTTATCCTTAATCCATGTAACAAGCTTTGGGCCAATAGCTCCCAAACCAGTCGGTCTTAGGGTATTAGGTGTTAAGGCCCCTCTCGGACTTAATTTCTTAAATTAGGGAGGCTACGAGACCAAACTTATCCACAATTACTCTTTTTTTTTTTTGCTTTCACTTTTTCTTGGAACTTTCCCCTCCTTATGTTGTTATCCTAATCAAAACAAAAGAACTCAAATATTACAACATTTCATTTCGCCACCTACAATCATGCATCAAGGTATGTGTGTGTGTGAAGAAAGATTCATGAATACTTGCTTAACGAGTACATAAACACACAGTTATTAAATGATAAGGTTGTGAGAGTTTATAGATTTGAATAATTCAAAGTGAAATGAATAAGACCTCCTTATTATAAAATTCAAAAATCAAAACTAAATAATATCAAGTTAGCTAAAACAAGTATTCAAAAATGCAAAATCAAAATAAAATAACAAATTGGTTAGAGTGTGTTTTAAGAGTTCAAACTGGCCCTCTTTACTCTGCCATTCCTAATCTAGAATGCGTCTTAAGAGGATTTGAACTCCTTACACCGCACTCTGAATCTAATTACTAACTCGTTTTTTTTTTTTTGTAAGAAAAAGAAAATTTAAGACATCCTTTTGTTTACTATCCTTCCCCCCCAACCAAATGAAACATTGTTCTCAATGTTTAAATGTAGAGAGATAAAGTATAGGAGACATTACCTGAAGTTTCTTTTATTCAAAAGAGACGACCTGAAAGATATGTAAAATAAAATGCTACAAATAAAATAAAAGACAAGAAAAATTACAAACGGAGATTCAGATCCAATTTATTTTGTCATCCTAACCAATTAATTTGAGTTATTACTGGGTTAGGTTCATATTCGACTGCTTGTAATTTGTCAAGTAATTCACTAGCAGAAGTGGCAGAAACAAGGATCTATCTCACCGAATGAGGGATAAAATTTTGTTCCACAACTACATCAACAAAACGGATTAAAGGATCAAAGAAATTTTTAACATTCAATAAACCTATGGGCTTTCGATAGAGATTCTATTGGGTCCAAGAGGTAATTTGAAAATTTCTTCAGGAGTACCAAAGCCACCTAGTAAAGCAATAAAGACATCTAAATTGATAAGCATATGTGCCATGCATTCATGCATAGAGGAGACCTGTAACTCCTTCCCAACCGTTTTTCCAACTATGCTTTCTACAGCCAAAGCTTTAGGAATAACTCCTAAAACTTGATTACCTCCTATATGTGTAGCTATTAACACACAACCCATTAACTCGAGGCTACCTCCTCTATAAATTACATGAATCTTTCTTTTAGCTAATAGTTTACCAAGATAATTTGCTACCTCGACAAACTCTTCACTTTTACACGATCGAGATCCACAGAATACACATATCCTTTGGATTCGATGTTTTAAAGCTCCCTCCATGTCTATACAACTCTCTAACTATGTGTGAAAAGGAGAACAAGAGATGTGATATTTATGGAGTACAAAAAGGTATTCTAATGATGACATCTAAATAGGTAGCTCGGTTGTTTTTTTGAAAAAAATTTGACAATGAAGAATAAAAATTAAAAAAAAAAGATGCTGAAATAAGACACCATAAATGCACAAGTCAAACAAAAGATACAAATTCAAAAATGATGGCACACATGCATATGTACAGGTAGTTGTGATTGTGGCTCATATCTTCTTCTGGTTTTACGTCCAGAAACGACTTAAACACCTTCTATGAGTTAGGGATATGCTTCCCATCTAGTTTTCTTATAAATTGACAAACATGGTCGTTTTGAGTCAGATTTCAAAGATTATAACGTTCCTGCTCATCTCAAAATTGTGTCCACAATTAAAAATTTCACGCTGCATAAGTCCACAAGAATGCGTCTCAAGAGTCATTCGGATATCATCCAAAGACTCCCTACTCAGTCTATTCTTGATAAACTGTAGTTTATCCTCTTGATTATTAGACAAATATCCCAAAGAGCAACAACACTGGTTACAAGTCCATCTTGCACATCTGTGATAAACTTGTAACCTTTTCGCTCTTCGCTTTTTGGCGTAAGAGCTTTTTTCCAAACTTGGCATGTGAGAAACAAGATTATCTGAGAACTCACAAGAAAATCAAACTTTGGCTTCAATTAACCATCTTAAATCAACAGGAATGCCTTTGCACATTAACATCCTTAGTCTTTCTGTGGGGGCTTTGTAAATTTTAAGCAAATCATTTTGAGAAAGAGAGGGAAAACGTTTATGCAAATTCAAGAGAATTGTGTCCATGTGAAGAAAATGAGAGAGAAGAAAAGAAAATGAATGCAAGGTGAGCAACAGTTTTGAGGGAACTGAAAAATCGACTTTAAAAGTCACGGAGTACTGTATCCGCCACTTGACCGGGAAATAAAATATAAACACAACTAAATAAAAACACATAAAATAAAATAAAAACAAACTAGAAATGATAGCGAAAATCAAGAATAAAAATAAAAATGAAAATATGGCAGAAAAGAAAAAAATTTGATGGATTGTGATAAAAAAAAGGCCAAAAGAGGAATCTCTTCGAAAGTAATTTACCACGATCAAAAATATGCCATTGAGGTGGTACCTCTCTTTTTTCTTTATTTGTGAAAATGGAAGAGATTACCACTGTCTGAGTTTGTTTGCCCTTGAAGCATGCATTCTTTAGTGTGGATGTTTCTTCCTGCCTTTTTTAAAACATGGCTCCCAACTCTTAATCTCCTTCACCTGTACAAAATCAAGTAATGAAAATTCTTTAAAAGCAATGACTCATTTTGGATGCAGTCTTCCATATTAGTTTTAGTCCTAATTGCTACCTCATTTTCATCATGCTTGAAAAATTCATTAATGTCAATATTTTGTTTAAGTTCCTTTGCATGATGACATGAGGGCATAAGTGAGGATTCGGTCTTTTCCTTGTTATGTGTAGGTTTATTAACCTCTTCCTTACCCTTTAAGATTGATTCATCATCTTTCTCATAAGGGTTAAGAATATGCTCTTTATCATCCTTACCATCGTGAAGAGTACTGACCGAATCTTCGTCTAGATGTTGTCCACTTGGATTACTCACATGTGGATTGAAGTTTGGCTCTAGTTGAGATGGAAACTCACATTTCTCATGAGTACTAAGTGCAAATGCCAGTTTTTCAAGAGCATCATTCAAGTTTGCCATAGTTTGAGCAGTTTGACTATTAAAAGCCTCTTGCTTTGCAATGAGTGAATCCAATGTTTCTTCAAGATCCTTATAAGATGCATGATCATGAGATTTTTTGAAAATTTTGATATGATTGAAATGGAGGTTGTGCATGATGATCATTCCTCCAATCAAAATTCAAGTGATTTTTCCATCCAAAATTTTGTGAGTAAGGATTAGGATTTGACCTTTGGAAAGTGTTTAAAACATTGGTTGGGTCATGGAGACTTTTCCTAAAGGTAGGCATAATTGGGCAATCATCCGTAAGATGATCACTAGTATTACAAGTGTGACGGATAATTTCTTGCGTAGACCACATTTCTATGTCCTCGACTTTTCTAGCTAGGGACGTAAATTTAGCATGAAGATCATGATTCTCCCTAAAGTTATATATGCCTCTATTATATGTTCTTGGTACCTCATAGGTGCCAACATTGTTCCAATTTTGGGCATTTTTCATTAGTAAGTCTAGGAAATCCATGGCTTCATCAGGGTCTTTATTTTCAAATTGTTCATTAAATATTAATTCTACCATTTGCCTAGCTTGATGTGTAAGACCTTCATAGAAAATTAAAACTAGTCACCATGTTTCCAAACCATGGTAAGGACAAGTATTAAGTAATGTTTTATACCTATCCTAACATTGGTAAAAGGTCTCTCCTTGTTTTTGAATGAAATTGATGATTTGCCTTTTGAAAGAATTTGTTCTATAAGAAGGAAAGGATTTTTTCAAAAATTATTGTTGCATTTCATCCCATGAGCTAATGGATCCTGACCTAAGATTTTATAGCCATGTTTTAGCTTTATCTTTTAAAGAAAAAGGAAAAAGCTTTAATCTAAAGACGTTTATGCTACAATTTAGGTCAGTATAGGTATTGCAAAACTCTTCAAATTCTCTCAAGTGCAATATGGGTTTTTAACATCTAGGCTATGAAAGTGGGGTAAGAATTGAATGAAATCCGGTTCATGGTTGAAATATATTGCATCATGAGTGCAAACTATGCATGATTGTGCACAAGTTCTTATATGATTTATGCAGTCCATTAATGTTCTTAGTTCGATTTGAGCATGTTTTAAAGAAGATGATTGGCTCCTATCTATCAACTAATGCAAAGAGAAAGAAAAGGTGTTCACACACGACAAAAATGAAAATAAAAATTAGAAAAGAAAATACTTATAATTTTGCACGCCAAATTTTACCTTCCCCGACAAAGGCGCTAAAAACTTGACACATCCGAAAATACGATTGTCTCCCAATTATAGGAGTGTCAAAGTAATAAACCCGGTGAGACCGGCGTCGATCCACGATGAAAGGGTTTTAACGGTACAAACTAGAGAAGGAGCAAATATGAAATGAATAATAAGATAATGTTAACAAATAAAAGTAAAGATGGTAGGCGGTACTACCGACCATTCAAATGTAAAACACAAATAAAAGGTGGTAGAACCTACCATAGTAAATGAAAGAAAAAGTTCATAAATAATAAACGGAAATAAATAAAATACACAAGTAATAAGAATTAATACAATAATAATGAAAGCTAAGGTTAGGGGATCCACCCTTGCTATATCAAATAAGGATAAGTAGCCCATTTTAGTTATATGAATTATATTTGTTTCATTATCAATATTTATACCACTTCTTGTAAATGGGTTCAAGCATCCAATGTACCAATCACCATATGTCTACAACAAATCAAGGTTCCTAACTAGACTTATGTCGGTAAGGAAGAACCATACGACATCTAGAAAGGATCCAACCATTTCATGTGCCAAGGATTGTCTACAATGGATCAAGATCTCCACTTTACAAGTGGTGTCAAGATTGACTAAGAAAATAAATATAAATCATATAAAATAAACAACAAAAGATCATGATTATTAAGCACATATAAAGGGTTAGAAAATCCTTGCTCTCATATCGAGGGTTTCACCCTTTCACCTTAGTAAGAGAGAAATTAGAAAGACATTATAAAAGAAAGAAAACGAATTGCAAGAAAAAGAAGATTTATTAATTCCATAAACACACAAGAGAGAAAAATACAATAATAAGATCCCAGCCAAGGCCAAGATGTCTTAATGGGTCACAAGGCACCTCTATTTTTAGATACATTAAGGGGCAAACTTGTCAAATTACAAGAGAACAATTGTCAAATATTTTGTTGACAATTGTGGTAATTAGGTGAACCAAATTTGACCACCGATTTGGACATTGAATTAATTGAGAATTTTGATCACATGTCTGCATTAAAGTTGTAGATATTTCTCTCAGCTTTCTAGACCATCTTGATTCATATGATTTGGATATGTATTTTGAGAGATATGGTCAAAATACTGAGGCATGATCAGGCTGGACCGAAACTGTAGATGGGTCCACTTCAAGCCCATTTTTGGTCCACTAAGAGCTCGAATTTGATGATGCTTGTGAAATACAATCTTGTAGATAACTTAATCAGCTTTCCAAAACAATAATATTTGCCCATTCTAATCTATAAATAGAAAGTTATGCTCATTTTACCGAACCTACATTAAAATCAAAATTAAGAGAAAGTTAATTCAAAAGATGTAAAGACTACAAATATACTTAAGTTGAGAAATTTAATGACACTATTAATTCACTATGATGAATTAAGCTCTCATTAAGCATACATATTTAAATGTTCATCATCCAGATAATATAGCTTTCCTAGTCTAATACCATAACTAATCGTCTGTTTCGTTTGAATGTCTTTAAATTCACAAAAATCAGGCCAAAAAATTACAATACAATTCAAAGCGGAAGTAGTTTCGGAAATAGACAAAAGGTTAAAATCTAAAGAGGGAAAAATGAGTACATAATCTAAATGCAACTTATCACTTAAAGACAAAGATCCTTCCCCAATAACTGGAGTTAAGGTACCATTGGCAGTAGAGATTGATGTTTGTATAGACGGTTGAAGGTGTGAAACCTGTCTAGCATCAAATGTCATATGATCTGTAGCACCAGAATCAATTATCCATGTACTATTAGAAACAGGTGCAGATACATTAAAAAACTTATCACCATTATTTGTTGAAGCTATCAAAATTGAAGTTTTCTCTGTAGCATCTGTGTTTACTTCACCAGTAGTAACAGTAGTTATAGAGGCGTTCTTGGAATTCTTCTTTCTGCTATGATCCCACCATTCTGGATATCCAACAAGTTCAAAACATTTGTTTTTCATATGGCCAATTTTCTGACAGTGAGTACATTTAAGAGATGCTTTATCAATGTTGTTGTCAGACTTTGGATGGTTAGATCTAGCACGATCTGATCGATTCAATGCTAGCAAAGCAGAAGTGTCAGAGTTTTCAAATTCATTATTCAGGGTTGTACGACGTGCCACTTCTCGTCGAATAATAGAGTAACATTCTTCTAAATCTGGACTTGAATCTCTCTGCAAAATTTCACCATGTATTTGTTCGAGATTTCCATCTAATCCTGCAAGAAAAATATGTACCTTGAGCCGGTCAATGGACTTTCTGTATGCATCAACGTCATCAGGATGTTTCATGAACACTTTATCATGATGGTCGAGTTTTTGAAAAATTTCGGTCAATTCTCCATAATATACGGAGAGCGGTCTCCCATTTTGTTTGGCAGCAAATGCTCTATGGTTCAAACAAAAACTTGTAATTCATCACTTCCATCATAAAACGCTTTTGCTAAAGCATCCCAAATATCTCGAGCAATGGGTAAGCGTAAATAACACTTCATAATCTCTGGGGACTGATAAACGCATGAAAATGCACTCTTTAAGCATAAATAATTAATGTTAATTGGTTAATATTATAAAACTTTAATGATGTTTTAGCATAATTATTTTGCTTATGCCTCTTTTACATTTGTTTCATTTCTTTTGCATTTTTTTAGTCTTTATCTTCAAATAAAGGGTTATCCCGTGTGATTAATAGAAATCATTTTGCAGGTTTGATAAAATGGACATAACTCTCAATCTATAAATCAAAATAAAGAGATTCTTGAACCTAGAGCAACATGACTCAATCTTACACAAAGTTGAAGAACAATCAAAAGCCCAAATCCAACATTTGATAGGCCGAAATTGAGACACAACAAAACCAAATTAGACTATATCTCAGAGAAGACTTGTCCAAATTGCATGAATCTGGTGGCCATGGAAAGCTGAGACAAAAAGCTACAACTTTCATGTTTTCCACAAAGCCGAATTCAATCGTTTTGGTAGTAAAAAATGTGCTGCAATTTGGTAGAAGGTTTAGTAGCCGAAAATGTGAAAGAATTGGTGAAAGGTTTGGTATAATAGTTCCATTTCATCACCTATATAAGGACAACTTGAGGAGTTGAATGGGAGGAGAGAACAATCATTTGAATTCACATTTTATCATTGTATATTACAATTCTCTCTTGTATTTTCTCTTTAGAAATGATAAGAATGAATTGTAAGTTAGGCTAGAACTCTTGGTAAGGCTAGAGATGAACTTGTATGTATAGTTTATCTATTTCTCCACTTTGATTCTTCCTCAAAGGCTATAAAGTTTGTATGTTTATTTATGTGTTGAACTCTTTCTCATCTCGTGATCTCTTTTTAATCCAAAAATTATAATTCTCAATTTCATATAAATTCAGTCATGCTTTCTTTATGTGATTCATGTTGAATTACAATTGTTACTGGTAATTTCGTTTTATGAGTTAATCTTTTACTGTAATATTGTCAAGTGATATATTGTCGCTCTTGGATAACTTGTAAGGATGAACTTTGTTGGTAAATATTGGTTGCAAAGAGTCTATGCATATCAAATACATGTATTTATCAATTATGCTATACTATACTTATTTTCTGATTGATTGTTTGGGATGTGAAACTTTCAATTGAGTTATAATTGTTAAATTAAAGTGGGGATTAGATTTATAAAACATATAAGTGATTCTCAATGCCTTACCTCTTAATTACCATCGATTGTTTTCAATTATTAAATATTGTAATATCTTTATAACAAATCACTTAAAAGTTAAATTTTACATCTTTATTATCTTCTTAATATTTTTGTTTTACTAACCTCTTTTGTCGAAGGCCTCCTTGTGGATTCGATACCTCAACTTATACTACAATAACCGTGGTATATTTTGGGTATAATCAAGGACATTAACATCAATAGCCACCTCTTGACTTTTTGATTCTCAACATACCATTTTTCGTATCCATCATTGAATTCTGCAGGTGGCTTTTCCTTTCCACGAATATATGACAATTTTTCCTGTTCAACAATATGCATCTCCATAAGTTAAGACCAGAAATCATAGTTGTACTCAGTCAAAATGATTCTTGCATCGAAGATACTTTCTGATTGACTAATTTCAGGAACAGATTTTGTTCCAGATGATGATGAACTATTTTTGTCACTCATTTTTTCCCCTTTTTTTCTTTTTTCTTTTTTCCCCTTTTTTAAAAGAAAAAACTTTGAGAAAGTTCAAACAAAACACATGATGTAAGAATGGAAAAATAAAGTAGAGGATCAAAATGAAATTTTTTAAGGGGCAAACATCACAATTCAAACCTTAAGGATCAATATGTAATTTGCCTTGGAGCACTCACAAATTCACGTGGATGGACCTCTCTTGTGGTGGACTAGATGGTGGCCTACACTTGTGGTAATTTGCATGTAAGCTAATGGCTTTGACAGCAATAAAAGAACAAGGCAGTTGTTTTTTTTCGTATGGATTTGATCAAGGTGTTTAAAGATTTTAATGTTTGATGACATAATTTCAAAGGCTAAAATTTTGATTGAAAAAGAATTTAAACAGTAGATAGAACCAATTGTGGCTCTTATACCATCTCGAAATAATAAGGATGAATATTTTTATTCATGGTTGTAAAACAATTGTACATCAGTTTATATAGGAATGAATTCCCCAATCAAAGATCTAAATCAAAGCCTTAAAATAAGCTAATCATCTTAAAATAATTTATCATCAAATCCGATTGATTTAATTACAGCTAAGTAATCTTCTACCAAATGGTAAGGAGATCAATCACATTAATTTACATGATTTTGTAATCTTAACACATCTTGTTGTGATTGACCTTTTAATTTTTCGCTTCTCTTTCTCTCTACATTCTATCGATATGCGAGATGCTACATACCTTTGTCTTATCCATTGAAGTATAGAAGTTTAATAGTATATACACCGGTCAGAAAAGGGGGCTTTTGTAGGATTGTAAATTTGCTGCAAAGTTCACCCCATCTTGAGGAATTAACCATAAACATGTTGTGCTTTAGCAGAATGGAGGAGAGTTTATTATTTTCTTTCCCTTGTTTTATTTAATTAATTTTACTATTTACCATTTCAAAACTTAAAGAAATTATGCCGGTGTTCATATCTAAAACAATCTCTCCCCCTCCCAACATGACTTGAAATCAAGAGCATGAGGGAGTTTTTGGGCCTGAAACATAAGTATGGCTGGAACTAAAGAATAGTTCTTCTTCTATTAATATTTTTTTCCAAAATGATAGCTAAAGACTTTTATACCTAGAAGTTATTTTCTTTTTATAGAGCTCCTTATATAATGGCACTAAAATCCATTTAATACCAAATTCAAATATAAAATTCAATGTAACTCAGTAATTTATTAATAATTTGTAGGATCTCACACAGCACTGGGAATCAATGAATACAAATGTCAAGTGTCATCATCTTAAAAGTCTAGAGACCACTGGTTTCAATCAAGAATCCTATTCTTCACTAGTGGAGTTTTTGCTCAGGAGTGCCTCGACATTTGAAAAGATGGTTATTTATGCATAATCTATAGTACCAATTAGGATGACACCTAAGTTACCTGAATTACCTGATTTATCTGAAATGAATAAGTTATCCAAATGTTATGGTTGTACTTAAAACTTACTTCAAATATTTTTAGTTCTATAAGTTGTAATTTTATGCTTATTAAAAGTGTATGCATGAAGTAGAATAAATTCTAATGAGTATTTTTGTTCTCTTATTGATAACTTTGTTGGATATTCCACGCTTTTGGCATACACTTCGAAATATACGTATGATTTGGGGTTGTATTGCCACTGGTCATTTTTTTCCCCTTTTTGCTTTGATTTTGAAGTATAGAAGGCTATAACTTAATGCTTATATGATATATAAAAAGAAAGATAGGATGTTTCATAGATTTCTTCGTAACTACACATCAAATACTTGTAGGACTATTTCAAGTATGACTAGTGCTTTCTGTTGGTTAAAAACATTTTTGTTTATATTTTAATAATTGACAGTTGTAGGAGTATTTTTTTTAGATGGGTGAATTCAGCATATAACCACATCTCCTTAGGTTTCTCAAAATCCACTAGACCACTAGTGGTTTCCAAAATCCCACGCACCTTCCTCTCTAACAATTGTCATAAGCAGATTCTGTTGTAATGATATGCAAGTACATATATTGAATGAATTTTCCTGGAGGACTAAGAAAAAGAATCTTGCATTGGTTGATGAATCAAAGCCTGAGATGATAGTGGAGCATGTTCAAGTAATTCATCTAGAGAATGAGATTGGTTTTGAGAAAGCCAAGATTATGTTGAAGTTTGAAAGAATTGACCATACTAATTGAAAGGTAAATTGGAAATGGGAGGATCAATGTCACGCCCCTCACCCAATATAGTAATACTGCAGCGGATAAGAGCTTACAAGAGAACACAGTCGTCGCTATGCTGAAATCCTCCCATAATTTTTAACTGAACAATTAGCTGAGGTACACAACAGACTAATGAGTATGAAACTCAGTAAGCAACCAGAATTATGAAAATTAGAGTAACACTCAAAATAAAATAATTAATGGCAATAACCATTTCAGAATATGACTACTATTCAATACTTATTCCATAAATCACTTATTATTATTCATTTCTTAATATACAAGCCACCAGTGCCTTGCTAAGAAAGTCAAAAAACTGATTTCACTGTTCAAGGATCGTGCCCCTGCACGAGGGAGCTAGTGCGACAATGCCAAGTTTATGATTTGCAATCTATTACAAATTTTAGTTTCACGCTCCGGCGCCAAGGGAGAGGCACACCTGTGCCAACTCTTTGTTCTCTCTTACTTGAGTCGATGCAAGTTGCGCTTCAGCGTGAAAGGTATAGGACAGTAGCGCTAATTCTCTGTCTAGACCTTTTTAGGTCGGTTAAAGATGTGCTCCTACGCCATTTAATGGCGCTCCTGCACTAGCCCTGTATCATTGGCCAATTTTCTGGACCAATTACTCACTTATCCAGTCATATTTCTAATTCTATAAATACCTGTCTATGGGTAATCAAATATGGCTTTTTCATGTCACAGCTCATCATATATACCTATACATACAGCCATTTATATACACGTCTCATTTATAAATAAACTTTCTACAAGTCTATCACATCCTCATGTGCTCCCATAAACACATAAATCATTCCAACATAAATTTCCACGGGCTAGCTACATTGTTCATATGAATATCCATTTCATATAATTTTGGAAGCTTCTACAGTACAGTTATAGATACTTAGGAACAATGCTCTCTTATCAAGGTAAGACTTATCATATCATTTTCAGATCATATATATGGGTCCATATCACATAGCCACCCATTGGCGGCATTCGTAGTCCATATCACATAGTCACAATAAGTATTTCTCACATTGTACGAATCTGCCATCACCTGAAGGTGATAGCCACTTAGTCCTGTTGGACTCTATCCTGCCACACGGAACAGTATTTATACACAGAGATGCCTACACTTGAGATAACTCAAGGCTAATTTGACAATTTGAGCAATACTGGGCCCATGCTATCGAATCCCATGTAGAGAAACACATGGTCCAGACCTCCCTTCAAGCTATGAGAGATAAGTATCCTAAGTTGTGGCATGCCACTCACATATCAGTTTTCATATTCAGTCACATAAGTGAAGCTCTATATTAAATTTTCACTCATATATCACATTTCAGTCACATAAATGAAGCTCTATGTCAAGTTTCTGACCTAATCTCAACTTATCACAATTCATTCAATATAATGCTAGCCTTTAACAATGTCACATTTCACATTCGACATTCAATATATTCCCATGGGCTTGGCATATAATTTCAAATTCATAACACATCATACAATGATGCATGCCTTCACACATCACAATATTGTAGTTCACTGTAATAATTGAGGTTCTACGTAGGCTTTTCATTAATCACATATACATTCACAAATACAATAAACCTACATATCTCATAGACACTTATGGATGTGCACAATCCACATACTGGCATCATTTCTACACACATAGAACCCCATTGACATTTTTATTCGTGCTGCCAACACCTTCCATGACTCTTCGATGTATTTCAATCATATCGTTGCACAACTATATCCATGTATAACTGATCTCATTCATTTTTCGCTCATACATATTCATGGCACTCCAATACACATGGTATTTCATATACATTCATTTGTCATGCCATCTCACATAAGGAAAAAGTATCATAGAACGTTTGGCATGTATTTCATTCTTCATATACACACATCGTTTCATTGACAATGTTATTCAAGCCATATCACAACAAATTCACATGTACGAGGACACATTCACATTTCTACATCTCACGCACATACAATTTACACCAACATGTAACTCACATACACATCAAAGTGTGCGAAATCACACATTTCATAAATCACTATAAACCCCAATCAAATCATTTCCCATATCAAAGTCTATGTATTCATGGCCCCATCCACATTCCATCAACACATTTCACATGTATTCACAAACACAATCATTAAACAAATTTCGTTACGAGTTAACATCTGTTGTGTCCTCAGAAGGTCTAGATACTTACCTGATTAGCCTCGCCTCTTAACTTTGTTTTTATGTATTTCTTGACAAACAGTTGTTTAAAGTTCATTTCTTCTTCTTCTCGTTCCTTTCTGGTAACCATTGTCATAGTCATGACACACTAATCAGTGTCCATTTAAAAAGAATTAACCCCTTATAGGTTAACAATATTTCAACCAACCAATAAAACACTATCACATAGACATATTGGTTCAATTATTATAATAAGGGGTTATTCATTTCTAATCACCACCCAACTTCATGGAACTCAAATAAACAAACATATTATAGTCCATGAATTTTATTGAGTCAAAATAAGGTCATATGCCCCTTGAAAATCCTTAATTTCATTCATACAGCAAATCTGTCTGTAGACCTCTCAACTAAACAGTGTAATTTTGAAGAATTTTATAAAATTCTACAATACTCAAATCTCTACAAAACTTTTCAGTCTAAGAGACACATATAAGAGTCATTCCACCAAAATCATGATTTTCTAAGGAGTTTACACTACAACAAAATATAACATTTACCACGTTAATTTGAAGTGGTTAAAAGCCTAACTCTTTTATAACATGTAAGTGCACGTGGTAAATAAGCAATTAATATGTTGTGATTAGAATCATTGACCACGTAGAAATGTATGTGGTAGATTATCCCACATCCACCACTTGCATCTGCATGTGGTAGTTGTCTTATTTCGAAATTTTTATTAACCACAATACGATTGACGTGGTTAATTATCTTATCCACCACGTAACATACGTGTTGTCTTTTTAAATTTTAAAATTTTTTAATGACCACATGATATTTGGACGTGGTAGATAATATTATCCACCACATGAGAATGTAAGTTGTTAATTAACTTTATTAGAGTTATAATTAACCACTACTATGTGTACGTGGCAGATAATTTATTGTGCAAGTTGTAAATATTTAATATTAGATATTTTTTCTTGGTTTTTTATAATAATTTAATTTATAATAAATGAATTTTAATAAATCAAACGCGCGCGCACACACATATATATACTCAACAATATTAAAATTAACAAAAACAACAATTGCCATTTAATTTAAAAATCTCTATAAGTATGACATAATCAATGAAGTATATAATGTAATGTAGTTTAAGATTTATCCTAAAATGTTAAAAGTAACATAAGGAAGCTAAGTACTAATATATCTTAAGAAAACTAAACAAATGATTACTTAAGCATCAAATGTTACGTATTTTGAAGGCCATGCTACTGTACTACCTAAAGCATCTTCAAGGATTTGCATATCACTTGTAGGTCGATACAGTGGGAGTCTCTTAACAATTGATTTTTTGACCCAAACTCTCCAACAATCTGGACCAAGAACCATATGATGAACAAGAGCTTCAGGATTGGTAGTATCAAGTTCAACTTCAGCAACCACTTCTCTTGTTCCAAACCAGTGCAATAACTTGCATTTTCCATTTGGCATGAAATCGACTTGAAAGGTAACACTCGATTTGAATGTCTATATCATAAACAACAGATAAGAAACAATAGTAAATTAAAAAATTTTAACACACATTTTATTTAACAATTATATTTTATGAATTGTGCAAGGATAGATAAACTTACTTGAGAGAAGGTCGCAACATTTGGATTCAAACCGTTGTTGTTTTCATGAGTATTTGAAACCTATTATTGCCACAATAAAATAAACAAGTAAAGATCAATAAGAGTTAGTGTAATGTTAGTAATTTATATATAAAATAAGAAGTATACACTGTAGATAAACTATATTCAAAAAATCATTAAAATTTATAGAAGTATTAGATTTAGGTGAAAAAAATTGCATTTTACATATTTCTAAGTGCATATAAAAATAAAACATGCCTTGCATCTAAAAGATGTTTAATTAAAGTCATATTTTGAAATAATATTAGATTCATCATACTAACAATAGTTTACTTTAAAAAATCACAACAATTCATTTATTTTAAATTTTAACATGAGAATTTTAAAACAATGAAAAGATGGTTAGCTCACCATAGCAAAAGATCAATTCCTTGCTACAAACAAATAATATAATATTATTTAAATCGCTATTATCAAATAACTTTAAGTCGACATCAACTTTAAAATTGTTTTGTTATTCTTTTTACCTGATGAGCATCTACAACAGTATGCATCCCAACACCTAATCCTTTATCATAAGAAAATTTTTTATGTTCTTGTTTTACTCTAAAATTTTTATATGTTGGAATTGAGATCACAAAGATTTTGTTAAATTTTGTTTCATTAAAAAATTCATACTCTTTTTTATGATTTTTTTTATTTTGCTACTAGAACCTAGAAATTTCTGTAGTTCTTCCAATATGTATGGGTTTATATGAAAATTACTATAGTTAATGAATTATCTTGCATATTTTAATACTAATTAAATCTAATTATTAGTGTTTGTTGAAGCTATAAGTGTTCTAACTTCTTATTAATATTTGCTTAGGCATCTTGAAGTCACATTACTTAATTAATATAAAACAAGTTGTAAAGTGGCGTACCACATGACTTTACTATTTGTATTTGAGAAAACAAAAATTGACAATAGAAGGTCTAATATGTACTAGTTTTATTATTATTTAAGTTCTGGTCTTATGCCAAAAAAATTCAGGGAAGATACGTAAAAATTCTCTAATAGGTATTAAAGCATGTGAAGTGTTAATGATTACTCTGAAACATGTACACAAGCAAAAAGTTTTCTCAATATATATAGCCTCCAATCATGCCAGCAAACAAAAGCTATTCGGTCTTTTTCAAACACTAATATAATATTATATATAATTGAAACCACTATGAAGTGCACATGTGAACACTATATGTTGATGTTATGAAACTATATAACATATATTTTAGTGGAACTCACCAATTTGCTTTGTATGCCAAAATGCGGTTGGATTGCGCTTATGCAGCAATTGACTTTCCTCCCGCCGTTTGGTGCTTCTCTTTGTCTTCAAATTATCAAATCCAATGGCCCCTCTTCTTCCCTTCAATACCAAATAAACTATAAAATGTAGACACGTGCATGTGGGAGAGAATATTTGTTTTATCAAGTTTAATTATAAATAGGTCTATAGATACTTTCATATATATTCAATTGTATTATTATATTAAGTTGTCAATTTAATAAATAAATAAACAAATTTATTGATCACCAACCTCAAGTGACTCCTAATTTGGATTTCAAAATTATGCTTTGTAACCACAAAACTGAACAAAGTGGAGAAAATTATTTGACGACTTCTTTAATTCCAACTCAACCAAATTGCTTCCCTATGATATTTACAATTCAAAAAGCAAATTACGCAAATCTATTATGAAAATACCAAAAAGCTTCTATCAAATCATAATTTTCAAACGATCAAGACAAGAGAACAATCAATTATATAACAAAAGACTAAAAAATATAGGACAATAAATAGAAAGATAAAAAGAAAACTCAACTCCAATTCCTATTGTTCACTAAATCGGTGACTTTAATATTATTAATTACAACATATAATGAGGGGTTAAAAAACTACTATGGTTACAAGAAAATGGGAAACCGGCGAATGAAGGAAAAAACAATAGGTGAATGGTAATTAATAGTAATTAATATTAAACAATTTATTCTATAATTGATTGAGCATGATGGTGGATTGCAACTTGAGTTTAATTAGATCCAAGGTATATTATAAAATATGTGCACATGATTTACGATTAAAAAAGAGTAGATTAAAGTATTAGCAAAATTCAAACAATTCTAAAAGCCTCGTAACAAACCAATTTACTAAGATGCAAAATCTGGTTTCATACCAGTACTTGAAACTTGCGAACCAAATGCATCATGATGTGCATGACCCACCATTATTAGGCATGACCCACCAAGTAAAATAATAACTGTTATGGCCATAACAATATTGGGCCTCAATTATTTCTAATACAGTAAGCCCATTACTAAAGCCTATTATTTGGGCCCATTGTCTGGGTCCCACGATGACCCATCTTGACTCCTATATAAACCCTCCAAATTATTGCTCAAGGTATGCACACTTTTCTGAACTCATTCTCTCTCTAAATTTCCTTTGTTTTTGAGAGCTTCTCTCTCTAGGAAATTCTCCCAGAAAATTCTGGAGTACCGGAAACTAACTTGAGCGTCGGAGGGTTCTCGCCGGCACCACCGCCAGCACCCCTGACTATTTTTCTTTGCTCGCAGGATTGGACCCGACGTACGACCCGAGCTCTGACCCGCTTCCCGGCTGTCTGAAAATCGTGCATCAACAATAACTATGATACAATGATGAAAAGTTACATATACACTAATAATGATGTACAAGATATGAACAACAAAAGGAGGTTTTGGATGAAGCCGAATACATATGGGTTGACTGAGAAGATGCATGATGTCCACATAATTTAGGTGTTGACTGAACTATTGAAAATACAAAAATTTTTAACATATAGGAATCAAGATACCTGGCGCAGCGCCTCTTGGAGAAGCAGAAAATGGCTTGGAAAAACGGAAGAAAGAGACAAACCTAGAAAAAAAAATAGAACCAACCTCTTGATTAGAAACGTCTATGCCAATCCAAAATAATTTTATTAATTCGGTCAAAGGTATATTTAATAACACCTACAACTACAATAGGAATAAAATAATTACTTCAAATTTTTACGATTCCTAAAAAAAATTGAGTTCATACCTTATTGGATTGAAATTGCTGCCTTTGGTGGAATGAATTGAATTAAAACTGAATACAAATAAATAGCAAAAAAGATGAATAATAAGAAATATTCAACAATTGGAATTAAACTTAACAACTTTATGAGCCTTACCTTTCACGATTGGAAGATAAAAATTTAGGGTTTTACTTTTACAATGTAGAGGTTACAAGCTGACTTTATACTAGCGGGAACCTAACTTAATATAATAGTTGGTGTACTATGACTTTAACTCCTTCCATAAGTTAATATTTTAGTATTATTAATATTAACCACTTGATAAGTAATGTGGTCTTCTAAAAAAATAAACTACCTGTATAATAGGACCTGTTGTGAATAAAATAAATATCAACCACGTATTCATATGCGTGGTAGACTACTAAATATTTACCATGTGTCATTAAGTCCACGTTGTTGATAAACTACACATTAACCACATGTAGAGGTAAGTAGTTACTATTAATAATTAACCACGTGCCACCCAATTCACGTAGTAATTAATAATCACATTAACCACGTTATGTTCCTAAGTTGTTGAATGCAATTTGTAATAACTTTAACAACGTTCAAATCTTGTATGTGGTTAATATATTTTTTCTACATCGTCATTATGCATCCCGTTGTAAATTTAAAGTGGTTAATTAAACATTTTGTAGTAGTGTTAAGTCAGTCAAATGAAATTTACTGCATATGCTCTGTTCTAGAAATTGTCATTCATTACTTTTTAAGTCCAATTTTGGAAATTCATAAAAATTCATACGCAACTCAAAAAAATCATGAAAATTTATAGTCTAACAGAAAACATATCCAAAGGTTTGCATATCAAAAATCAAGAAATTTTACAAAGATTTGTCCCCTCAAATTGAGTTCATTCCTTATGCCCTGTTCTAAAACAGGAGAATTCACAATTTCGAACTAGAATTTCAAAAATTCATTACAATTCACACACTATGAATTTTTGAGTATTTCAAAATTCTATAAACTCCTTGATGTGTCTAGTTTACCATATAAAAATTTTAGGGTTAGCAAACAACCATGGAATGAATGGGAATTTTTGGACTTAGCATTGTTCAGAAAAACAACTCTGTAGGATTTATACTCATACTTTACTTCTAGCTTTCTAGCATCATCAAATCTCTAAATTCTTCCATAACTCACTCTATTTCATATTTTTCTAGCCATTTATAGCATATGCCTAACATGAAATATCACAAGCCACAATAAACCATTACTTAATTGCATGGGTATGGCTAGAGTTAGAGAGATATGAGTGAATCTTTACTTCTTGGCCTCTTGTTTCCTTTCTCTCCTCTTGATTCCATGGCAAAATTGAGGGAAATAGGGAGAGAGGGTGCTGGACGTTTCAAAGAGAAATGGAAGAGAAGATGAATCCTTCTAGAGTTATTCCATGTTTTATATATATACATCACACAATAATTTTAATTAAGCCCTTACACTTTCTTAGCTTTTCACATACACCCTTCCATCTCTCATCTAATTTCATCTCACTCCATATCTGTACACATACCTCATAATGTTAATAATACATATTTTTACAATATATATGTAAGTTAAACTTGCTTAAAATTTAGAGTGTCATAATCGAACATTCATTTTGCTGAGTTGAAATGACTTGTTGAGCACCAGCTAACTTGGGGTATCAAATTCAAGTATGGTGCAGCAAAAACTAGTGGTGTCAAGGGAAGCAGAGATAGGGAAGACATTTGTGAGGTTTGGTGGTGGTGGGAGGTTGTGGTTGATTGTGATAGTTATTTGCAGGACTCATTTGAGATGTCAACTTTATCATCCTTCAATGGAAAATGATTCGGATCTGCAGGACACTCCTAAGCCTTACAAAGCTCCTTTCGTAGGAATATTTCCAAGATTTGTTTTATATTATTTGTGTTGCTTTGACCAATTAAACATTTTAGTTCCAGCAAATTACTGTAGAAGGATTTTTGAGGTTTTTTCTTGGATTATATGATGCACTTTAGTAGAAGGGTTACTTTAGTACAAGGTTTGGATAGCAATTTTTCATTATAACTGCTTGTTTCCATCATCAAGTTCTTGTTGGTAAAATCCATAATTTCTAGTATATTATATTTTATTTAGGAAAAGTCTTTTTTTTAATTTTTTATTTCTGTAATATGAGAAACTTGCTTTATATGTTGTTGATTGTGCAATTGAAATCTCTTAAAGTTATGCTTATATTGGGTAACGACGGCTAGTTGTATTTCTAAATGTGAGTATCTACTATTGTTTATCTTTTATTTTTCATTTTGTTTTATTCTAATATTTGAAAGCTATGTAGGGATGACAATTTTATCAACGTACCTTAGTACTCGTAAACCCATACCTTAATGGGGAGGCTATAGATATCATTTTTTTTAATGAGTAAGATAAGGATTTGAAAAATTAGACCCTAAGGGTGCGTTTAGTACATAGCATAAGATTGTATAATTATCATTGTAACGGATAGCATTGTACGAAATGTATTGTATAAGATTCAGTAAACTCTATATTGTGTTAATTTGTTACTGTATAGGTAAATAATATTGTATTTAATAAAAGATTGTATTAACCTTTATAATAAATTAAAATATTTTTTAAATAATAAAATGCTTTAAATTATAATAATTTTAAAAATTATTTATATTAAATTATTTATTTATTTATTTAAATATTTAATATATTATATGTTATTCATTTGTGTGCATGTGGACCACCAAAAAGATAAGCATGTGGATCACCAAAAAAAATATAATAATTTTTTATTCTATTACCCTTTTGTGCAGCGTTAACCCAAGGTGAGATGCCTCATAAAATTTGGGCAATTAATGCGCCCTTTAAGGTGTGTTGTGCGCCCTTTTATGCAATGTAGTCTTTTCCAAAGTCAAGCCAAATGTGGGTTAAAGCCATAATGTCACACAGTGCTATCCAATGCGACACGTCAAACACGCCTTAAAGGATATGGGTAGGGTAAGGTTATGAGTCTAAACCCAAAGAATACCTTTTATACCCTTTAAGACCCTATCAAATAAATTATTATTATTAATTTAAATAAAACATAAAAAATTTAATACCTAAAACATAAAACTACATCGTTTTAACATGAATTAAATACTCAACTCATTCATTCTCTTTCTTTTCTAAGATTTGTTCGTTTACTTTGGGATTTTTATAATTAGATCAACAAAGAAATGTCGATTTCTAATGTCAAATTTTTGGTTGGCTTGATTTCATTGTAGAAAATATCATATTTTACAAGCTTTATCCTAATATAATATACTTTAGTTTTCTTCTATTTAATATTTCTATTTTTTTCTTTCATTTAATTTCCATGTAGGTTTGATAGAGATGAATTGTACGAAGAAGATCATGAAGACTTTTATATTTATTTTTTTTATAATCCTTTTAGTTTTTTTTTTTGGTTAAGTGTTCTTTAAATGAATTGCACGAAAGAGATGATGAAGGCTTTTGTTAAGCCTTTTTTTTGTTAGTTAAAAATTTTGAGTTATGTTTGGACTTTGTTTAATGTAATTAAATTATTAATATTGTTTTACAATCGGACCCTATGTATACCCTTTTATAAATAGGTAGATTATAGTTTTTCATTAATTGATATAGGCAGGACTTGGGTATGAACATGACCCTTCAACGGTACAAGTAGGGCATGAATATCAGTTTTTTTTAATAAGAGTAAGATATGCATATTGCTGTCCTTACCGTACTCTACCCATATTGCCATTCCTTAAGCTATGGGAATGGAATTATGAGCAGCTCTATTGAACTTTGTTCTTGTCCACTGAGCAACTCTTTCATCAATAAAGTGGACTTAGAACATGGATCCTGCTTAGAAAATTATGAATAAAGATTTTGAATAGAAGCTGCAAAATTATACAAGTTTGAGATATCCTCTTCTAAAGTCAATCAGAAGTAGCTAAGCCAAAACAACCACAATGGTTCCATAATTCCAAAGCTTAGATGATGATGCTAAAACAGTTTGACATCATCTGTTACCTTCATTATATCCCAACCCATGTTTGTTGTAGTTGTCTCTACCAAGACGTAAAACCGAATCAAGTTTTGTTGAGCCAACCTTGAGTTGAACAAGACACTTTTTAGCATCTGCAAGTTCTATCATTAGTTTTGTTACCACATATATATATGATTCTATCATATATATGATTAATATGATTCTCCTTTAGTTTAGCATATAATTAGTCATAATTAGATAATCAATTATCATTATTGAGATTATTTTCTTTCCTTGTATACATGATTTACTTCTATATTTGTAATTATATCAGCCTATAAATTGGCTTGTCATAGTATCTTGTAATTCATTCAGATCAATACATTTTCTTTCATTATATTCAATATGGTATCAGAGCCATGTCTTTAACAGCCAAATTGTTCATTTTTTGGGCAAAATTTCACTCCCAATCGCTATTTATTGTTGTTCCTTATCATATTTTCTTTTGTTCAATCAACATGTACCAAGTCATTTGTTACCATCACCTTTTATATTTTTTTCTTTTCATTCCAGCCAACAAGCCGCCTTTTGAAGACATTTTTCAAAGTTTTCAAGAAAAGTCAAGCCATTAGCACAAGTTGCATTCACATGGTTCATTTACGGGCCTGTTAACAAGCCATCAAGTCAAATCACTTGCCAAAATCCTTTCTTGATTTGATCTCCTAGTGCTATCCAATATCCACACGACCAGATTATCATCTTAGGTCAAACTATTTCTTCATATTAAAATCTCTCTTTTGCAATTTATTTTCTAATGGAGAAGTTAAATATTGCCGAACCAATTCAATATTTAATTTTCTTAGTCTATGTTTAGCTTTCTTAAAGGTCAAAAGTTATGGCGTTATATCACTGGAGAGTTTCTTAAGCCAATCCAACAAAAAGATGAACCAGATGAAAAATTCATTGAACGACAGGAGGATTAGGAGAGCAAGAATCACCAGATTATTACATGGTTTAGAAATACCTCTATACCATCCATCAATCTCCAATTTGGTCATTTTCATTCAGCCAAATCTTTGTGGGATTTTTGGTCAACTAGATACAGAACAATAGATTTGGCTCATCAGTATCAACTTCTACGCAATCTTCATCAGTTATGTCAATCTTCAGGTCAATCAATCCATAAATTTCTTTCTCAAATGTAGTATCTTTGGGATCAATTGACACTATCAGAACCTTTATGGTCATGTTCTAAAGATGAAACAAAGTTCTCGACTTACAAAGATCATCAACGTTTGATACAGTTTCTTATGGCACTTAATGACACTTTTGAACCGGTTCGTGCATCATTGCTCGATCGCCAACCTCTACCTTCTCTTGACAATGCTATTACTAAACTTCTTTCTGAAAAGACTCGTTTGACTACTCTTTAGACTCAAAATACACACACTGTCATGGTTACTCAATCCTCAGTTCCTAGGAGTGCAAATATTGTCATGAGACTGGACATTTTATTCGTGAATGTCCCACCCGTATTTGTCGCTATTGTCGTAAGATTGGATCAGGACACTTTGCAGAAGATTATACTAAAGCTTCTCTTAAGCAGAGTCGTCAATTAAAACAAAAAGGTAACCCCAAGAGTAAGTCTTAATTCTCTGCTGTTGCTGTTGAAGATAATAATCATGGTTCCAGTACTAGTTCCTCTTCCCAAACCTTTTCTATTAGTGATCTTGAGTCCATTCTTCAACAAGTTCTTTCCAAGTTCGGTAATTCCTCAATTTTCGCTTTAATTACTAACTTAGGTAATCCATCATGGTACTTTGATTCTGCTTGTTGCAATCATATGACTTCATATTCTAATATATTTTCTTCCAAATATTGTTATTCTAACATGCCAGTTATTCATACTATCGATGGTTCTTCAATGCATGTTAGCCATGTTGGTCATATTTCTACTTCTACTTTAGAGTTATATAATACTTTCTACATTCCAATCCTCACTTTAAATCTTCTATCTGTGAGTCAATTATGTGAACTTGGTCTTCATGTTACTTTTTCTTCTTCTGGTTGTTGTGTTCTGGATCCACAGACGGGCAAGGTTCTTGGGACAGGCCGTAGAGTTGGTCGTCTATTTGAGCTCATGAATCTTTATCTTCCTTCATCAATATCAAATAAATCCTAATATATAGCATCCACTACAACAAAGTCATCCTTAAGTCTTTGGCATTCACGTCTTGGTCATGTCTCCCTGGTCATTTAAGACTTTTAAAATCTAATGGTTTGTTAGGTATAATTTACGATGAAAATTTGATTGTTTGTCATGTCAACTTGCTAAACAAACTGCTTTACCTTTTAATAATAGTGAATCTATTTCTGTTACTCCATTTGATCTTATTCATTCTGATATTTGGGGACCTTCACCAAATCTTATTATGGGTGATTCAAAATATTTTGTTATTTTTGTTGATGACTATTCTTGATTTATATGGTTATATTTCATGAAAAATATATCTGAATTACCTACCATCTATCGAGAGTTTGTTAATATGGTCAAAACTCAATTTTCTCGATCAATCAAAATTTTTTTGTGCTAATAATGCCATGGAGTACAGGGATTCCAAATTTCAAATGTTTCTTCGAGAAAATGGATCTGTTTCTCATTTTTCTTGTCCTTATACATCTCAGCAAAATGGTTGAGCCGAAAGGAAACATAGGCATATACTAGAAACTGTTTGTGCTCTCTTATTATCTGCGCCATGTCCAGATCATTTTTGGGGTGAAGCTACGCTAACAACTATTTATACAATCGATCGTATACCTTCTCCTATCATTGGTAATGTTTCACCCTATAAACGTCTTTTTGGTAATCCTTCTTATTACAATATTTTTAAGGTCTTTGGTTGTGTTTGTTTTGTCCTTCTTCAACCTCATGAACTCACCAAGTTAGAACCTCGAGCTCGTCTTTGTTGTTTCTTAGGCTATGGTATTGAACATAAAGGTTACAGATGTTGGGATTCTGTCTCAAAGCGTCTTCGTATTTCTCATCATGTTAGTTTTTGGAAGCATAAAATGTCTCCTCGATGTCCAAATTTGAAGTCCTTTGTATTTCTGAATCTCGTTTCTTTAATGATCATTTTGTTTCATTATTCCCTGTTGACACTGATAAAGGTTTGATTTCTGAGCCTCATTCGGATGCACCTGATACTTCTACTTTGCCTACCAATGAATCTGTTATGTTTGATGGATCTGGTGCATAACCTGATCAATTTGAATTTTCTCCTATCCTTCGTCGTTCCACTCGGGTAACAGAAAGTATGGTTAAACTTAGAGATTATCATTGCTTTTCTACATTCTTTCCTTGTATGAACCACAATCTTATCGTGAAGCTAGTACTAACCTTGATTGGTAGAAAATAATAGCAGATGAATTACAGGCTCTTGGAAAAACTCATTCTTGGGACTTAGTAGATCCTCCTTCTAACAAATATGTGATTGGTTGCAAATGGTCTACAAAATCAAGACAAAATCTGATGGCTCTATTGAACGTTACAAAGCTCTTCTTGTTGCTAAAGGTTATACTCAAGAAAACGAAATTGATTATGAGGAGACATTTGCTCTAGTTGCTCGACTTACCTCTGCTAGAAGTATTCTTACAGTTGCTGCTATTCGACATTGGAGTCTTTTTCAAATGGATGTTAACAATGCATTCCTCAATGGCGATCTTGCTGAGGATGTTTATATGCAGCCACCTCCAGGATATCAACATCCTTCAAACAAAGTTTGCAAGCTTCGTCATGCTCTATATGGTCTCAACAAGCACCTCGAGCTTGGTTTGCCAAATTTAGTTCTGTTATTGGAAAAGTTGGCTTTACTTCTAGTTCTCATGATTCTACCTTTTTTGTACGCAAAACCTCAAAAGAAAGTATTCTTCTTCTTCTTTATGTGGATTACATGATTATAACAGGGGATGATATTACTGGTATTTCGAAACTGAAGCATTTTCTTAGTCAACACTTTGAGATAAAAGATCTCGATGATCTTAACTATTTTCTTGGCTTGGAGGTTACTTCTAATAATGATGGGTATTATCTCTCTCAAGCATTTCCACTCCTTTAGAGCCTAATGTTAAACTCAATTCTTGAGATGGGACACCACTTGATGGTCCAACTCTTTATCGACAACTAGTTGGCAGTCTTGTCTATCTCACTGTTACTAGACCTGATATTGCCTATGCTATCCATATTGTTAGCCAATTTCTATCGGCTCCTCGATCCTCACATTTTACAACTGTCGTTCACATTCTTTGATATATCAAGGGTACTTTGTTTCATGGACTTCATTTTTTAGCTCATTATAAACCTCAATTGACTGCCTATTCTGATACTGATTAGGCTGGTGACCCAACTGATCGACGTTCAACTATAAGCTTTTGCTTTTTCTTAGGAGACTCTCTTATTTCTTGGCGAAGTAAGAAACAAATTGTTATAGCACGATCTAGTACTGAGGCTGAATATCATGCTACTGCTGATACTACACAAGAGCTTCTATGGCTTCGTTGGTTACTTCAAGATATGAGAATCACTCATACTCATGCTACTTCACTTTGTTATGACAATCGTAGTGCCATTCAAATTGCTCACAATGATGTTTTTAACAAGCATACCAAGCATATAGAGACTGATTGTCATTTCATATGATACTATTCGTGGTACTGTCCAACTCAGTTCAGTCTCCTCTGTTGATCAACTAGCTGATATTTTTATTAAAAGTCATCCTCCATGACGGTTTCATGAGTTGATTTCCAAACTCAAGTTAGCTCCTATATCACCAAGCTGAGTTTGATGGGGGATGTTACCATATATATTTATGATTCTATCATATATATGATTGATATGATTCTCCTTTAGTTTAACATATAATTAGTCAATTAGGCATATAATTAGACAATCAATTATCATTATTAAGATTATTTTCTTTCCTTATATACATGATTTTCTTCTATATTTGTAATTGTATCGGCCTATAAATTGGCTTGTCATAGTACCTTGTAATTCATTCAAATCAATACATTTTCTTTCATTATATTCAATAAGTTTATTGACATGTTTTGCCTTATCTTTTAGTGCAGACTCCAATTTGTTGATACAGTCTTTGACAAATGCTTTTCACATTTAAATGTCTCATTGTCTTTATCCAATAACTTGATCTTCTCTTTCTGACTTTCCATTCAACATGAAGTGCATTATAAGTTTCTTATAGCTTTTTATAGCAATCAATTTCCTTCTCTTCATTTGATTCAACACTATCAGTTCTGGATTTTTCTATTTCATCAAGCATATCAACTTTAACTTTATATATTTCTTTACTAGTGAATGCCACAAAGCTGCTTAGGCACTCTTTAACATCTAAATCATCTTCGCTCCACGTAGCACACATTCCTTTATCCTTTTTCTTCATTAGATTAGCACATTCAGATTGAATACGAATTTTTAAAGCATTGAACTTGGCCTTTTCTGTCCATTTGCTTTTGACTCTTTCTGTCTAGTTCCTTGTTGAACTCTATTGAAGTCATTCTCATTTGATTTAGGCACTTTATCTTGATTTATCTTTCTAAAACTCTTCTTTGGATACTTGACATAACTTTTAGTTAAATGTGCTATTTGTTTTGATTTAGCTTCATCAAACTCATCACTATTTTCATCATCTAATATGTCGATCTCAACAGTACATGCAAGATTTTTCCCTTTCTTCTTTGATTTCAAGTTCATCTCGAAAGTTTGAAGTGGCCCGATCAATTCATCAATCCACATTCCATCAAGATTCTTTGCCTCCTCAATAGCCAAGACCTTATCCTGAAATTTATTTGGTAAAGATCTAAAGATCTTTCTAGTAAATTTAGCATCTGAATATCTTTTCCCAAGCATTAAAAAAGAATTTGTAATATGACAATGCTTTGAATAAAAATCAGCAACAAGATACAACTTCATGCATAATTAAATTTTCAAAATGCGAGGTCAATGCAAGTAGTTTAGATCTTCTAACAAATGCTATACCTTCATTCCTTACCTAAAGGATGTGCCAAGTTTCCTTTGCAAACATGAAATCAAGCTGAATTAATGAGCATTGGCTGCTTTCAAAATAGCATTAATAGCTTTTGAATTCCGGCTAGAAGTTCTATATTCATCATCAGTCCATTTAACTTATGGTTTCTCCTTCATAACGCCAAATGCATTCAGTCTTGTTAAGTTTGTCCAACTATTCATAATACTAGTCCAGGCTTTATCATCAATACACTTTACAAAAAGCTCTCATCTTTACCTTTCAATACGCATAGTTGCCTTCTTCAAGCATAAGTGCATTAGTGACTAAACATCCATTCCAAATATCAATGCTTTCAAAGTAATAAGAGAACAAACTTTCACTTGTATGTCACTTTAACCTGCTCTGATACCAATTGAGAGATCTGAAAGTATGGATATTACATTAAGTATAACAAAAAACTTTAAAGTAAATTGGCACGGGAGGTTTTACGTAGTTTGATTATAATAAAACCTATGTCCATATATAGCTTAGAGCTGCAATTCACTATATTTCTTTTTGTTTACAATCTTTAAGAACATTTATAGTGATGAAGATACTCTCACTTATTGACCTAATATTTGTAAAACATATCTCTCAAGATCTAAACACTAAAGTGACACTACAAACTCTCTAATGCTGCTCACTCAACACCAAACTATTAAGAATAACTTAACATTTGATGTTGTTATAAACACATGTAAGTACTTTAGACCTTAAGCCTCAACCTACACTCTTAACAGAGTGCAACATGAAATCAAGCCGAATTGATGAGCATTGAATGCTTTAAAAATTGCATTAATAGCTTTTGAATTTCGACTAGAAGTTCTATAATCATCATCAGTCTATTTAGCTGCTGGTTTCTCCTTCATAATACTGAATGCATTCAGTCTTGTTGGGGGTGTCCAACTATTCAAAATACTAGTCCAAGCTCTATCATCAATACACTTTATAAAAAGCTCTCATCTTTACCTTCCAATACGCGTAGTTGCCTTCTTCAAGCATAACGTGTGAGTAACTAAACCTCCATTCTGAATATCAATACTTTCAAAGCAATAAAAGAACAAATTTTCACTTGTATTTCACTAAAACTTGCTCTGATACCAAATGTGAGATTTGAAAGTATGGATAGTTATGTTGAGTATAACAATAAACTGTATAGTAAATTGGTATGAGAGGTTTTACGTGATTTGATTGTAATAAAACCTATGTCAATGGATAGCTTAGAGCTACAATTAACAATATTTCTTTTTGTTTACAATCTTTAAGAACATTTACAGTGATGAAAATACTCTCGCTCATTGACCTAATATTTGTAAAGCATATCTCTAGATCTAAACACTATAGTGACACTGCAAACTCTATGATGCTGCTCGCTTGACACCGAACTATTAAGAATAACTTAACATTTGATGTTGTTACAAAAACATGTAAGTACTTTAGACCTTAAGCCTCACATGACTTATAACCTATATTCTCAACAGAAGCTTACAGCTTCACACTCACATAAACAGTAATGAAGAATGTATGAAACTTGCTCTCTAACTTGTTTTCTGCAAAATAATATAAAACCATAATCTCCAAAGTGCATAGATAGCTCTATATATATTGTTCCTTGTTCAGCTTAACTTGTCTTTCCTTCTTCCATAAGAATAAGAGTTATAAAATAGAAAGGATAATAATTAGGCATAATGCATAATTGGAATCAAATACATATTCTCCTAAGTAAGCTAGGATCATATATGTTGTGTCTCAACTTTTTAGCAAAACAAAAAAGACAATCTTATCCTTATAAGAAAAGACAAATTACAAAAATGTCATTTATGTAGGAAAAAATCCACAAAGTCCCTTGTTGTTGCTAGACTTTGCCCAAGTTAGGGAAAGCTGGCCCATACCACCTCGAAACCACCGGTTAATTAGGAAGAGTCGTGTTGCAGGTATATGATGACAACTTGCATAAGGAAACAAATTGAAGCTTTTGGATGAGATATGGTAGTGAGAGCAAACATCAAATATAAGAGATGGTAATACTGATAGAAGTGAGATAATGCCTATGGAGCTTAATTACAAAAATAGCTAACTTTGTATGACCATCTAGAGATGGTTCTGGAAAATACAAAAGCAACTCTGATTGCTCATTCAATCTCAATCTTGAAGGAATGACTGATGTCAGCGTGTTAAATAATGGTTATGACTGATGTCAGCGAGTTAAATAATGATCTTAATGTTGATTTAGGCTACAAAATATTGTGTTTCAACTTTGATGAACAATAATCATGTCTAAAAGGTGTATTTGGATAGTGTTGTGACTATGAGGAGATGAATGTAACCATAACTGGTCTTGATAATTGAATGACATGACTGGGAAATGTGTTCGGGCAATGTTTATGTTATAATGGAATAAGAAAAACTGAGATATAAATAATTGTGGCTTGACGTTAGACTCTCTATATGATTTTCTTGATGATCTCATGAGAATGTGTAGAGGCCTTTATATAGCTAATGTGTAGGAATTATAAATGATGTCAACTAGGATAAAAGGTAAGATAATAGATGATAATATTATAATTATCCCTAATTATCTTAATAATAATATGAGATAAGGCTAGGATAAGGTCTAAGAGTATTTATCTAGGAAAAATTTAATATAATATGAGGATACTATGCAAGGATATTCTTCACCTACAAGACTTTTACTATCTTGCCCTCACCTTTAACCTCAATTATTATTTACCAAAATGCTTCCCAAGTGGACCTTGGCTTTAACATATTAGGCGAATGGGTCTCATATTTTTTGTTCGTGCTAACCAAACCATTGCCCACCAAGAAGCCCCATGAGTGGCTTAGGTCCACTTGATCTGAGTATACATATTGGATACTGTTTTGAATACTGATTTAGCCCAATATTGACAAAATTTTGTATAGATAGTTAGGTACAAAATTGCTAGCAGACTTTGTAGGCTTTTGATGAGTCAGAATTTCAATGCCTTATACTGATTATACTGACTTTTTTTTTATTGTACTGAAATGTTATGACCAAAGACTTTATTTGTATTGAATGTAAAGATTCATACTTTAGATTTGTACTAAATATACGAATTCAGATTTCTGATTTGGCCCATGAGGCCTGAGCCAAAATCGAGCATCAACAATATATCAAGCCAATATAAATTCCACATGCATTATTCCTATTAGACTAAGATTTCAACTAAGTTACCCTAGTCCTATTAAGATTCACCTAGCTAAACTAGTTGAGTTTTAGGCATCAGCTAAACAAGAAATAAAATTGCATTAGGAATTAAATCAACATGATGTTTTCCTTCGTAAGATGGCAAATAATATGGTCATGTCTTATTGCACATGCACGTGCACCCAACACTTATACTGCTCAAGAGTAAGCTTTTGCTTAATTTGTTCTCGCATAGATCCAAAAGGTTAAAGCACAGATGAGATATGTTTTTGTTTTAAATTCTCACAAGGCAGCCTACCTACTGAAGGACGGTCTAGTGGGCTTCATTTTGGAGAAATGGAATGAGATTGGTTGATTGTTCATGATTCTTCAAACCATTTGAAGGAGAGATTGCTCAAGCAAAGCGATCCTTATATGGTGTATGCCTATAAGCATTGTGGGTTGATGGCTATTGCAAATCTAAAGACGAGATCTTTTCATTGCCGAAGTTGCCAGAATAGAAGTGATATTATTCCAGTGAAAGTCTACAAACTTCTGGGGTTTAATTTGTCATTTAATACTTCATTTCACCATTTTTTTATCTTTTTATTACAGGTCCAACTCCCTTACGCATTTAAACTTTTGGACCATGAACTCCAGTCTCTGGGGACTACAGCTAGAACACTAGCAAAGGGGAAACTTGAGTGATTTGACACTAATTAGACATCAAGACATGCCCCCTCCATTTTGGTTACGGACAAGTTTTGGGCCATCATATGGCTTATATGAACATCAAGAATCTTTTTTTTTTTTTTGGTTCGTGGGTTCTTTTGTATTGATGTGCAAATGCTATTAGCCAAAGTGCCAATGTATTTATGCAACCTTTTTTTTTTTTTTACCTTTGGTTCTAGTATTTGATCTTTACACTAAACGGAAAGAAACTACAAATAGAAATCACTTTCCTTCAATCAATTGATTTTCAGCACAAGACTAATAGATGATGTCAAACTATTTTTTAGCATCATTGTCTGAGCTTTAGCATTGTGGAGCCACTGTGGCTGTGTTGGTTTAGCTGCTCCTGATTTGACTTTAGAAGAGGATTTCTCAAACTTGTATAATTTTCCGGCTCTCGTTCATAATCTTTATTCACAATTGTTAGGAGATTGAACACTCCTACCGCAGCTCAAATAAAAGACAAGAAACAAATTGTTATGTTAGAAATAACAATTTGGGTGGCACTGCCCTCCACAATAAATAAAATAGACAACTTGGGTGGCTCAGCCTTCGCACAATAAATAAATTAAAGGCAATTAAAGAAAATAAAGACACAAATATTTAACGTGGTAAAACCCTCAATTTGAGGGAAACCTCCACGGGACAAGACCGAAAATATTTCACTATAAAGAAAATTATTACAATCTCTCTCACAATTAGAATGGAGGAGATTACAAGGGAGGAAGAAGAGAAAAGCTTAATACATAAGCTTGGTACAATTTTAAGGGGGGGAGGAGGCTTTAATATATAGTCTTAGCCTCCCCCTTGGATTTGGTTTCCCACCAATGTGGGATTGGGTGCAAGGCAAAAATGCCTTCACCCACTTCACATTCTCCCACTTGAAGGCATTTTTCATTTCAGTCTTGTCTCTATACATGCTGCTCACGTTTCTAGTAGGCCATGAGACGCTCTACACCAGATGAACTTGTTAGCATTGATTGGTTTGGTCAATGCATCTGCTATGTTGTCCTTTGTGTGGATTTTCTGCATATCCACTATTCTATCTTCCACTACTTCTCGTACATAATGATATTGAACTTCTATGTGCTTCGTTCTTGAATGAAAGGCTAGATTCCTTGCGATATGCAAGGCACTCTGACTGTCACAAAACAAAGAAATCTTCTCTTGTTTGTGCCCGAGTTCCTCCAATAACCTTTTGATCCAAACAGCTTCCTTGCAAGCTTGTGTAGCTGCCATATACTCTGCTTCTGTTGTAGATAGAGCCAAAACATTTTGAAGTTTGGATACCCAGCTCACAGCACCTCCTGCAAGTGTAAACACATAGCCTGTAGTGGACTTCCTTTTGTCAAGATCTCCTGCAAAATCTGAATCAACATAGCCTTTGACAATGAACTCTGATCCTCCATAACATAGTGCAGCATCAGAGGTCCCTTTAATGTATCTAAGGATCCTCCTAACAGAATTCCAATGCTCTCTTCCCGGATTAGCCATGAATCTACTGACCGCTCCCACTGCTTGTGCAATGTCTGGTCTTGTACAAATCATAGCATACATTAGGCTCCCTACTGCTGATGCATACGGTACTCAAGACATTTCCATCCTCTCCGCTTCATTGCTAGGACTCATACTTGAGGATAATTTATGATTAACAGGAAATGGGGTAGAAATTGGCTTACAATCTTGCATGTTGAAGCGGCGCAAGATTTTCTTCGAGTAGTTCTTTTGAGATAACCAAATCTTCCTGTTTTTTCTGTCTCGGTGAATTTGCATCCCTAGAATCTTGTTTGCCGGTCCTAAATCCTTCATTTCAAATCCCCTAGCCAATTATGCCTTTAATTCTTGGACCTGATCTTTGTTAGTGCCTGCTACCAACATATCGTCCACATACAACAGCAAAATGATAAAGTCTTCCTCAAACCTCTTGTAATAAGTACAATGATCTGAACTGAGTCTGTTGTACCCAAGGCTGATGATGAATGAATCAAATCTCTTGTACCAACATCTTGGCGCCTGTTTTAAACCGTACAGAGATTTGGTCAACCTGCAAACCAAGTTCTCTTTTCCTTCTTTAATAAAACCTTCCGGTTGGAGCATATAAATTTCTTCTTCAAGTTCTCCATGAAGAAACGCAGTTTTAACATCTAACTGCTCTAAGTGTAAGTCAAAAGTAGCACACATAGCTAAGACTGCTCGAATTGTTGTAAGTCTTACCACAGGAGAGAATATCTCATTGAAATAAACTCCTTCTTTCTGAGCATATCCTTTGACCACCAGTCTAGCACGATACCGCTCCACTTGATCATTCCCATCACGTTTGATCTTGCAGACCCATTTGTTTCCGATGGCTTTTCTTCCATGTGGTAGTGGCACAAGATCCCATGTCTTGTTTTTGTCTAAAGCTTCCATCTCTTCATGCATTGTTGTCATCCATAGAGATGCATCAGAACTTTTTATAGCCTCCTGAAAGGTGGAAGGCTCCCCATCTTCTGTTAGGAGACAGTATGCAATATTGCTTGCCATCACATATTCTGAGTGCCAAGAAGGTTACCTTCTTTCTCGAGTTGATCGACGGACTTCAGGTGCTTCAGACTCAACTGGTTCTTGATCATCGTGTTCTGGTATTGCTTCAGAAGAAACTGTTTCTTCCTGTATTGATACAGTCTCAACATTTTTCTTCGTGCTATCACTTTTTTCACATTTAAACATGTCTTCTATAAAGACAACATCCCTGCTGATGACAATCTTATGGGCAGTAGGATCCCATAAGCGATACCCCTTTACTCCATCAGCATATCCCAAGAAGATACATTTCCTGGATTTTGGATCCAGCTTCGTTCTTTCTTGATCATGATACATCACATAAGCAGGACATCCGAAAACATGAAAGGAGGAATAATCAGTTGGCTTACCGGTCCACATCTCCATAGGTGTCTTCATCTCAATTGCTGTTGATGGAGACTTATTTATCAAGTAACAGGCTGTAGTGGCTGCTTCTGCCCAAAATGTCTTAGGTAGACCCGCAGTCCTTAGTAACGCTCTCATTCTTTCTGCGAGAGTTCTATTTGTCCGCTCTGCTACTCCATTTTGTTGTGGTGTATAAGCAACTGTCTTCTGCCGTTTCACACCTTCTTTACTACAAAATGTGTCAAACTCCTTGTTGCAGAATTCTCTCCCATTATCTGTCCTCAAACACTTGATCCTTTTTCCGGATTCAAGTTCCACTTGTGTTTTGAAGGCTTTGAATACAGGAAATACATCTGACTTTTTCTTGATGACATATACCCAACATCTCCTAGAATAATCATCCACAAACAATACAAAGTAGTTTGCTCCTCCTAGGGACGTAACTGGTGATTCCCAAACATCAGAATGAATCAAGTCTAGAATGTTTTTACTCCTAGCAATAGATCTGCAAAAACTCAGTCTACTCTGCTTGCTAATAACACAATGCTCACAGAATGGTAAACTTACAGTTTTGATTCCAGGAAGTAGTTTTCGATCAGAGAGAATCTTCAAACCCTTTTCGGACATATGGCCAAGTCTTTGATGCCATATCATAGATAATTCTTCTCCAGAACTAGCAATCGCTGTTTCTGCCTCCTGAACCGTTTCTCCATGGAGCATGTATAGGTTAGCAGCAATCTTTTCTGCCTTCATCACCACAAGTGCGCCTCTGACAACCTTCATAGTCCCATTTTTCGTTTGGAACTCACATCCGAGGTCATCCAACTGTCCCATCGATAGCAAATTTTTCTTCAAGCCAGTCACATGTCGTACATCTTGGATAGTGCGAATCGTACCATCAAACATTTTTATTTTGACAGTTCCAATACCAGTGATTTTTAAGGCATGATCATCACCCATGTACACAGACCCTTCTGAGATAGGGTTATATTGATAGAACCAATCTCTTCTAGAAGTCATATGCCATGTTGCTGCTGAATCAATTAACCATATATCAGCAAACCTTTTTCTGCCTTCCACAACTGTTGTTGCCTCGCTACACAAGATTTCGCCATTCCCTGAAGTACTTGCTACACAACCCTGAGATCCTGGCGACTCAGATTCTTTTCTTTTGCTGTTTCCCTCTCCATTCTTCTTAAGATGCCAGCACTCATTTTTTACGTGCCCTTGCTTTCCACAATGGTAGCATTTAACAGACTTCCTTCCTTTAGACTTTCCCCTGTTCTGATTGTGACTCCCACTGAAACCACGTTCCCTTGATCTCCCTCTGTTGGCGGATAAAGCCTCTGCATGTTGAGAAGTCATTATTCTCTCTTCCTTGTTTTTACGTCTGCTTTCTTCTTCTAAGACAGCAGCCGCAACATCATTAAAGATTAGAGATGACTTCATTGAACCATTTGCCAAGGTGAGGATGAGATTATCATATGAATCAGGTAGACTCTGAAGTAGAAGCTCAGCACGTTCCTTCTCTTCTATGTTATGCTCCAGGGTTGAGAGTTGAGAGAATAACGTCTTCAAAGTGTTGATATGTTCAGTCACCGGAGTGGTTTCTGACATACGAAGAGGGTACAGCTTCCTTTTCAAGAAAATTTTGTTGTGTAGAGATTTGGCTTCATACAAGCTTGTCAAAGTATCCCAAATCTCCTTTGCAGAGTTTAATTCTTGAATACTTGACAGCACTTCATCTGCACTGCTAGATGTAGACTTGCCATCGCATCACCATCTATCTTCTCCCATTATTTTCATATGACAAGATTGTTTACGCTGGTCTTCAATCAATCGCCTTCAAGGCAATTTTCTCTTCCATGATATGACTTTATTTAATTTTCATAGCCAAAGTGTTTCCACGAACTCTCTATCTGAATTGCTTGCCATTGTGCCATACAGTGAAACAGTACCGTTATGTGAAAGTACCCTGACTGTACCGTATATGGAACAGGAAACAGTATACATATAGTACACCACTGCTAAACAGTAACCAAGAATCGTAGTAAGTACCGCGTGCGATTTAATATACACCAGGAAAGCTTCCAGGAAACACTGGAGGGGTCACAAGCGGTCCCACTTAAAATCCAGTCTCCTTAGACTCTTATCGTCTTTTTGACAAAGCTTTCCTAGACATGTATAAAACCATACAAGTAACCACTCACTGTCCTAACCCTTGGCTCTGCCTTCGCAACCTTGCTCTGATACCAATGTTAGGAGATTGAACACTCCTACCGCAGCTCAAATAAAAGACAAGAAACAAATTGTTATGTTAGAAATAACAATTTGGGTGGCACGGCCCTCCACAATAAATAAAATAGACAACTTGGGCGGCTCAGCCTTCCACAATAAATAAACTAAAGGCAATAAAGAAAATAAAGGCACAAATATTTAACGTGGTAAAACCCCAATTTGAGGGAAACCTCCACGGGACAAGACCGAAAATATTTCACTATGAAGAAAAATATTACAATCTCTCTCACAATTAGAATGGAGGAGATTATGTGGGAGGAAGAAGTGAAAAGCTTAATACATAAGCTTGGTACAAGTATAAGGGGAGAAGGAGACTTTAATATATAGCCTAACCTCCCCACTTAAAATTAATTTTCCACCGATGTGGGTTTGGGTGAAAGGCAAAATGCCTTCAC
>SNVD02003022.1:0-17151 GCA_013180625.2 Boswellia sacra | reverse complement strand
AACACAAACAATCAGAAAAGAAAAACAAAGAAAATATGAATCAACAATAAAAACAAAATAACAACTCGATTAGAAAATCAATCCCCGGCAACGGCGCCAAAAACTTGATGCGTTCGAAACTGCAAGTATACTAGTCGCACAAGTAATAAAGTGATGAATGAGATATCGTTCCCACGAGGATTGATTCTAATTAAATTCGTTATTTTTCAGCAACAATAAACTAAATATGGGGGGTTTTGTTGAATGATTAATTAAACTGAATACGAAGGCAAATTAAGAATAACACAACACAATATTAAATGAATTGAAAATTCAATGAGAGACACTTGGTTAAGGGTTCTTTCTCTGCCACAAGATATGAATTTGTGAATTAACATAGAATTGTAATCCAATTACAGCATTGAAGTATAACCGTAGTTAACAAACAAGCTATGTGTATACCAATCTTTCCTTACTTTGTTGTCAAATAAAACAACGTCTTTATTTAATCTTTATCTTAAAACAACCTAGAACAAAAGCTTCTCTAAGTTTAATTCAATAGAAAAAGCATTACGATGAGAAAAGATAGGTGGGGTCTGGTGATCTAAGGCAATAATCACACAAGTTCGATTATTTAACCTAGGTTGTATTTTCCATTGCAATCTCTGTCACAATTTGCTTACAATGATTGAAAATTCATGACCAATACGGATCAAAGAGTTCTAATCTAGAAATGGACAACAAATAGATTATATTCAGTTGCCATTCCAAATACATCAGTAAGGCAATCATAAGCATTAGATATGGGAAAATACAAGCAACCTTGAATTAGAGAAATTGGATAACAATTTCTTACACAATCAACTCACAAAATCCATATCAAGGGCTTTGAAATCACCCTCAACCAATCAGATTTAGTTACACATATTCAATCAGAATAACAAATACAATACAGAGAAATTCCAGAATTGAAAAGGAAAGAAAGAACTTAGCAAATCTTTGAAAATCTTCTTTGTAGATGAATCTTCTTGGAATTGTAGTTCCTCCTCTTTCAAAATCTTCTTTCTCCTTCAAGAACTTCAAGGGATGAGAGAAATCCAGAAATGCAGCCTCCTCCCACGTTTTCCCCTCTTCAAGTTATGAAAATAAAACCCTAAAATGTGTTTAAATACTCTGCTACAGTAACTGCTACAGTGCCCCGTATTTAATAACATGCTACAGTGATATATGGAATTACAAATATACACTTCTCATACCATTTTTATCACAACTTTCGGTACACTACATCATCGTGAACCGTAAATTTCTCCAAAAAATAGACTTCGAGAGATTTTCAATGGTATATAGCATGTTATCCGGTTAATTGTATATCGATACAATCAACTCCAAGAAATTGGTTGACTAGCAGAGGTGAAAATGAAGGATTTTACTCCAATTTTGTGTAAGTTCCTCCAAAATTCCTACAAACATCAAAAACCACACAAAAAAAAACATAAAAATACCAAGGAATATAGCAAAGAAAAACATGGGACGAATTGATAGAAAATGATATATAAATAGACACTTATCATTCATGTTATTTCTTTTGAGCTTTTTCAGGTTATTTCTTTCGTTCCAGGTAATATTTTCTAATCTTGCCTTTTAGAGTGGTGTCTTATAAAGTTTAAGTCCTCTTGAAATGCATTCTGGATCTCTTCAATCCATAATGGCTGAATAAGGAGGCTAACTTCTAAACTTTTTATACCCATTCTAACTGACTTGTTTGTGTTTGCTAACTTGTTGGACTTTGTTATTTTATTAGTAAGTTTAGTTTTACGTAATTTAGAGTTGTTATGTGTTTTCGTCTTTATCAGTTTTGATTTAAAAAAATTGTGGAAAAACCTGAGAATGGCAGAATATGGGGTTTCCTTAACTCTTGAAACGCATTCTCTCTAAATAAATCTGTAGTTTGTTTATTTTATGTTGTTTGAAGTGTCTTGTTTCTTGTTTTGTTCTTCATAATAAAGGTATATAGGCTGGAAACCTTAAGTCTGCGGGCTACTGTCCTAAGGATTGTTGAAATATACAATCTTGACTCAGGTGTAACAACGCCACGTACCTCTTTTTTTGCATTTTGTAGGTCGATGATAAGATAATGATTGAATTAAGAATAACTCTTGGAAAATGATAAATGATGCATGGATCTGTGTGCTTGAAATTTTTATTGGTTTTCGCTTTGCTTTTGATTCCTTGCGCAACATTGAGCACTGAGCTATTATCACTGAGTTATTTGTTCACTTAGAGAAAGTTTATGTAAGTTAAATGTTTCTTCAGATTTCAATGAATTCTAGAACTTGTTTGATGGTCACTCGAGGCGAAATCCTAGACTGTGCAACATTGGGGAAATGATTTAGGCCATCTTTAGACTGTTTGAGCCTTAATAGCCAACCTTGACTGAAATTGATCCCTAGTTACCCTTTTGAGCCTCTGTAAGCCTTTTTCTTTGTTAACTCACTAAAAGATTTCCTAAACTCAAATGAATTTGTTCCAAACAGTTTATCCCTTACCTATAAGCATGTAGATCATTCACAATTAAATTTTGAGCTATGTTCTAGTTTTGGAAAGTTAGAGGAAGTTGGGATGTGTCATGAGCAATGCAAGTGAGTTCTATTGTGTTTGTAAAAAAGAAAAATAAAAAAAGAAAAAAGCCAATCTGTACTTATTGTCCACATACTTAAACATTGGGGACAATGTGTTGTTTAAGTGTGGGGGGGGGGGGAGAAGCCTATGGAGCCAAATTATTATCCTTTATCATACCTTCACCCAAGCCAAACGTTACAAGCTTAATAAAGCCCTACTTGATCTTTAGTGTTGTGCTTGTCTACATTAGTGGAGAGTAACTTGAAAAGCAAGCCTATGGAGTTCATTTATACGCACATCTTCACTATTAAATACGATTTATTTTTATGCATAAACTCATCCGGGTTACAGATGATTAGGTGAGAATGGCTCTACACACACACACATTGGAGGAATTGAAGTAGAGCGAAACTAATCTTTCTAATGAGATTCTTGATCAAGTGCATTATTTTGAAGTTTTCCCTGGGTTATAATTAAGTACAATCTCTGAGGCCTATTTGCAAGTTAAAACATGTATGTTTTAATTTTTTCTTTGAATCTGTTTCGATTTAGTTTTGTTTCATATCGTCGTAGTTGCTCGAGGACTAGCAAAGTTTAAGTGTGGGGGAATTTGATAGGTGTTTAGTTATGTATCATTTTCATATCAATTCATCTATGTTTCTTTGCTATAATCCTTGGTATTTTTATGTTTTTGTGTGGTTTTGATGTTTGTAGGAGTTTTGAATGAACTTGCACCAAAGTGAAGTAAAACCCTTCATTTTCACCTCTGCTAGTCAACCATCTTCTCGGATTTAATTGTATTGATATACAATGAACCGGATAACATGTTATATACAGTTGGAAAGCCCTCGAAGTCTATTTTCTAGAGAAATTTACAGTTCATAAATCCATTCAGTGTACCGAAAGTTATAATAAAAACAGTGTGAGAAGTGTAGAAATGTAATTCCAAAAATCACTGTAGCATGTATAATACGGGACACTGTAGCAGGTTACTGTAGTAGAGTATATAAACACATTTTAGGGTTTTATTTGAATAACTTTGAAGAGGGGAGAACGTGTGGGAGGCTTCAGCTCCGGATTTCTCTCATGTCCTGGAGTTCTTGAAGGAGAAAGAAGGCTTGGAAAGAGGAAGAACTACAATCTTAAGAGATTTTCATCAAATTTGCTAAGTTTTCCCTTTCCCTTTCATTTTCTGGAATGTCTCCATATTGTATTGTATTTGTATTGTGTCTGAATATGTGTAACTGAATCTGAATTGGTTGAGGGTGATTTCAAAGTCCTTGATATGGTTTTTGTGAGTTGATTGTGCAAGATATTGTTCTCCAATTCTCTAATTGAAGTTGCTTGTATTCTCCCATATTTAATGCTTATGATTGCTTGCTGATTGTATTTGGGTGGCCAGCTGAATATAATTTGGATGTCGTCTATTGCTAGACTAGAAATCTTGATCCGTAATTGTCTTGAATTTCTAATCATTAGTAGCAAAATTGTGATCAGAGATTGCAATTGGAGAATATAACCTAAGTTAAATAACCCGAGCTTGTGTGGTTATTGCTTAGATCAACCTAACTTTCTTATCGTAATGCTTCCATTGAATTAAACTTAGAGAGCTTGTTCTAGGTTGTTTAATGGTTAGAGATTAAATAAAGAGCTTGTTTTATTTAACAACAAAGTAAGGAAAGATTGGGATAACAGAGCTTGTTGTTATCTACGGTTGATAATTTCAATGGTGTAATTGGATGACAATTCTATGATTTATTCACAAATCCATATCTTGCGGTAGAGAATGATCCCTTAGCAAATTTCTGTCATTGATTAATTCTCACTTCAATTAAGTTTGCATTGTGTTATTCTTTATTTGCATTAATATTTTATCTAGTTAATCAATCAATAAAACCTCCCATTTATTCTGTTTTTGCTTTCGAATAACAAATTTAATTAGAATCAATCCTCATGGGAACGATATCTTACTTATCACTTTATTACTTGTGCGACTAGTATACTTGCTAGTTTCGAATGCATCAGACAACCAAATAATAAAACAAAAATAAAATCAAGATATGGTACAAAAGTCAAGATATGGTACAGATAGATGAGACAGATAGAACCTGATTAATTAGGATAGACAGGAGGCTCAAGAGAGATCTCCTCGAGACACATAAACTGACTTTCCCTTTCCACATAATTTTTCAACCGTTGCCCATTAACTTTAAAAATTCGCCCATCAGTGGGGTCCTCAATCTCCATCGCTCCATTGGGAAAAACGTGCTTTACAACAAATGGCCCAGTCCATCGAGATCTCAACTTTTCAGGGTGTAAATGCAATTGAGAATCATAAAGATAAACCCGTTGATTTAGCTCAATGTTTTTCCTCAAGATTTGTTTGTCATGAGCCGCTTTCATTTTAGCCTTGTAGATCTTAGAGTTGTCATAGGCATCATTCCACAATTCTTCTATTTCAGACAATTGTAACTTTCTTTGAAGACCTGCAATACTCAAATCAAAGTTAAGGGCTTTGACAGCCCAATAAGCTTTATGTTCTAGCTCAACAGGTAAATGACAAGCTTTCCCATAGACAAGGCGATATGGAGATAGTTTTGTAAGCAGTGCGGTAAGCCCATAATGCATCAGAAAGGTGTAAAGACCAGTCTTTGCAATTCGGGTTAACAGTCTTTTCTAGAATCTGCTTGACCTCCCTATTTGCGAGTTCAGCTTGCCCATTTGTCTGTGGATGGTATGCAGTGGAGATCTTGTGAAGAACACCATACCTGCGCATCGAAGATTCAAAAGAACGGTTACAGAAATGTGTCCCTTGGTCACTGATGATGACACGTGGTGTACCATACCTAGACAACACGTTTTCTTTTAAGAATTTTACCACGGTTGTGTTATCATTGGTACGACAAGCCACAGCCTCCACCCATTTGGACACATAATCAACAGCTAGAAGAATATAAAAATAACCAAAAGATGGAGGAAAAGGATCCATAAAGTCAATACCCCAACAGTCAAATATCTCAATAACAAGAATAGGGTTAAGAGGCATCATATGACGGCGAGATAAAGCCCCCAACTTTTGACATCTTTCACATGAACGACAAAAATTATTAGTTTCTTTAAACAAAGTGGGCCAATAGAGTCCACACTATAAAATTTTTGTAGCAGTCTTTTTTATTGAGAAATGACCACACAAGCAGTGCCATGGCAAAAGTTTAAGACACTAGCAATTTCACTCTCAGGAATGCAACGTCACATAATTTGGTCAGCGCAATATTTGGAAAGATAAGGATCATCCCAATAAAAATTACGCACCTCAACCAAGAACTTACGCTTATCTTGTACACTCCAGTCAGATGGAACTTCTCCGCAAACCAAGTAATTTACAATATGTGCATACCAAGGTACTTGGCTTATAGTGAAGAGATGTTCATCAGGGAAATCATCTTGAATGGGTTGGACATTAGTGGAATCATGGAACTCAAGATGGGACAAATGATTTGCTACGACATTTTCGACGCCCTTCTTGTCCTTAATGGTTAGATCAAATTCCTGCAAAAGAAGAATCCATCTAATTAGACGGGCCTTAGCATCCTTTTAAGAAAAAAGGTACTTCAGAGCTGCATGGTCAGTAAACACAGTAATAGGTGAACCAATTAAATAAGAACGAAATTTTTCCAAGGCAAAAACAACAGCTAATAGTTCCTTTTCAGTAGTAGAATAATTCATTTGAGCATCATTTAAGGTTCTACTAGCATCGTAAACAACAAAGGGTTTGCCCTCCCTTCTTTGACCAAGGACTGCTCCTACAGCATAGTTACTGGCATCACACATAATCTCAAATGGAAGGCTCCAATCAGGTGACTGCATAATAGGGGCAGTGGTGAGTTTGGCAATTAATGTCTGAAATGCGTCCTCACAAGCTTGATCCACACAAATTCAGCATCTTTCAATAAGAGGTTACACAATGGTCTAGATATAGAAGAAAAATTTTGTATAAACCTCCTATAAAAACCAGCATGCCCTAAAAAAGATCGGACATCTTTTATCGTTTTGGGTGTAGGTAATTTAGAGATCAACTCGATTTTAGCCTTGTCAACCTCCATTCCTCTTTCTGAAACAATTTGTCCCAAAACAATCCCAGAAGACACCATGAAATGACATTTTTCCCAATTAAGCACAAGTCCTTTTTCTTCACACCTACTCAAAACAGATTTTAAGTTAAGTAGACATGAATCAAAAGAGTTACCAAAAATAGTCAAATCATCCATAAAAACCTCCATGCATTTTTCAACCATATCTGAGAAAATACTAAGCATGCAACGTTGAAAAGTAGCAGGTGCATTACATAATCCAAATGGTATCCTACGAAAAGCATAAGTACCAAAAGGGCATGTGAAGGTAGTCTTATCCTGATCCTCTAGAGCTATCTCTATCTGGTAATATCTTGAATACCCATCGAGAAAGTAATAAAAGGGATGACCAGCTACACGTTCCAAAATTTGGTCAATAAAAGGCAATGGAAAGTATTCTTTTTGGGTGGCTGTGTTTAATTTCCTATAATCAATGCACATCCGCCATCCGGTTACTACCCTAGTTGGAACAGACACTCCTTTATCATTTTGAACCACAGTTACTCCAGATTTCTTAGGCACTACCTGTGTTGGACTTACCTATTGACTATCAGATATTGGATAGATTATACCTGCATCTAATAGTTTTAAGACTTCTTTCTTTACCACTTCTTTCATTGTTGGATTAAGTCTTCTTTGGGGGTCTCTACGAGGTTTGGTACCTTCCTCTAGATGGATTCTATGGGAGCATATTAATGGAGAAATACCTTTAATATCAGCTATAGTCCATCCTAGTGCAGACTTATGTTCTTTTAACAAGTTTATCAATTTTTCATCTTGTTCAACACTAAGTTCTGAAGAAATAATAACAGGAAAGGTATCACCTGCTTCCAAGAAAACATGCTTCAAACCTTTGGGCAATGGAGAAAGTTCAACTTTTGGAGCCTCTAAGTTAGAGGGTTTTGGCTTCTCTCTTCCACGAGGCAATTCTTCAAAGTGTGGTTGCCAAAATCGAGTCCTTTTATCCTGTGAGTCAAAAACACCAAACACATTAGTCGTATCATCAGGATAAAAAAAATCTTCAAATTTAAAATCAAGAATGTAGTCTAAAGAGTCAAAATCCTGTTTTCTATAAGCCTCCTCTGAGATAAGTGTGTCTATCATATATGAATGGTAGCAATCGTCCTCCTCTCATGGTTGCTTTCCAATATGGAAAATATTCACCTCAAGAGTTATATTACCAAATGATAATTTCATGAGACCGTTCCTGCAATTAATAAAAGCATTAGCAGTGGCAAGAAAAGGTCTCCCTAAAATAAGAGGAATTTTGGACTCCATATTAACCACAGACTGAGTATCCAAAACAAGAAAATCAACAGGGTAATAAAATTTATCAATCTGTAATAAAACATCTTCCACTATTCCCCGTGGTTTCTTGACTGATCGGTCGGCCAATTGTAGAACTACGGATGTGGGTTTGATCTCTCCAAGTTCTAATTGTAAGTAAACCGAATAGGGCATGAGATTGACACTTGCTCCCAAGTCTAACAATGCTTGACTGATTTCATGTGTCCTGATAAACGCATGAAAGTACACTCTTAAGCATAAATAATTAATGCTAATTGGACAGTATTATAAAGCTTTTATGATATTTTAGCATAATTATTTTGCTTATGCCTCTTTTACATTTGTTTCATTTCTTTTGCATTTTCTTTAGTCTTTATCTTGAAATAAAGTATTGTCCTTAAATTGTGATTAATGGAAATCATTTTTTCAGGTTTAATAAAATGGACACAACTCTCAATCTATAGATCAAAATGGAGAGATTATTGAACCTGGAGCAACATGTCTCAATTTTACACAAAGTTGAAGAACAATCAAAAGCCCAAATCCAACATTTGATGGGCCGAAATTGAGACACAGCAAGACCAAATTGTAGTTGTTTGTCAGCCCGACCCATGTCCAGTATTTGGGCCATATCTCAAAGAATACTTGTCCAAATTGCATGAATCTAGTAGCCCTGGAAAGCTGAGACAAAATGCTACAACTTTCATGTTTTCCACAAAGCCCAATTCGGTCCATTTGGTGGTCAAAAATCAGCTGCAAGTTGGTGGAATGTTTGGTGGCCGACAATGTGGAAAAATTGGTGGAGGTTTGGTGTAATAGTTCCATTTCATCGCCTATTTAAGGACAACTTGAGGAATTGAATGGGAGGAGAGAAAAAATCATTTGAGTTCACATTTTATCATTGTATATTACAATTCTCTCTTATATTTTCTTTTTAGAAATGATAAGAATGAATTGTAAGTTAGGCTAGAACTCTTGGTAAGGCTAGAGATGAACTTGTATGTGTAGTTTATCTATTTCTCCACTTTTATTCTACCTCAAGGGCTATAAAGATTGTATGTTTGTTTATGTGTTAAACTCTTTCTCATCTTGTGATTTCTTTTTAATCCAGAAATTATAATTCTCAAATTCATATAAATTCAGTCATGCTTTCTTTATGTGATTCATGTTGAATTATAATTGTTACTGGTAGTTTCGTTTTATGAGTTAGTCCTTTACTACAATATTGTCATATGATATATTGTCGCTCTTGGATAACTTGTAAGGATGAATGTTGTTGGTAATTATTGCTTGTAAAGAGTTTATGCATATCAAATACATGTGTTTATCATTTATGCTATACTATACATATTTTCCAATTGATTGTTTGGGATGTGAAACTTTCAATTGAGTTATAATTATTAAATCAAAGTGGGGATTAGATTTACAAAACATATAAGTGATTCTCAATGCCTTACTTCTTAATTACCATCGATTGTTTCCAATTATTAAACACTGAATTTTCTTTAGAACTAATCACTTCAAAGTTAATTTTTACATTTTTATTATCTTTTTAATATTTTTGTTTTACGAACCTCTTTTATCGAAGGCCTCCTTGTGGATTCGACACCTCAACGTATACTACAATAACCGCGGTATATTTTGGGCGTAACCATGTCCCAATCTGGCAGGAAATTGTAGGACACTCTGGATCTTTGTACTTGGGTAGGGTTTTCTGTTCAATGACTGCACTTACCTGTTCCGTCAAGAATGCAGTCTTCTTGACATGGTGCTTTCTTTTGATGGTGCATAGATCCTTGATAACTTTGGCGTAAGCCGGAACCTGTTTGATTACATGCAACAAGGGAAGATTAATCTTAACTTGTTTTAAATGTTCTAGAATCTCACCTTGAACTTTCGAGTTTTTCCCATTAGATCTGAAAGCTTGGAGAAAAGGCACTGGAATCGAAAATTTCTTTTCAAGTTCTTTCTCAAAAATGTCCTCCTTTTGTGGGAGAACATCTTTGTTTTCCATGGTAGTGTTGATTGGCAATGTAGGCTCATTTAAGATCTTACCACTTCGAATAGTGATGGCATTTACCTCTTCGAGATTTTGTGTGTCAGAAGTAGAGGCATGTGCCATGTGTTGCCCTTTTGGATTAGATTGAGTTTGAGATGGAAACTTACCTCGCTCTTGTATGGTCAAAGCACTAGTTAGCTTAGTGATTTGACTTTTGATTTCCTTGTTCTCTTCCACCACTTGTGCAAGAACTGTTTCAAATTTTTGGTTAGTCTTATTTTGGGCCTCCATAAATGCTTATAAGGTGTCCTCTAAGGAATTCCTAACTTGTGGTGCATTGTATTGAGGTGCTTGATAAGACTTGGGTGGTTGTTGTTCCTGTTTCCATTGGTTGTTGTTTTTGGGGTTAGATTTCCAACTAAAGTTTGGGTGGTTTCTCCAGCTAGGGTTATAGGTTTCAGAATAGGGTGAATAAGGTTTTTTGTACATCCCTAAGGCGTTACATTGTTCCTCGTACACCCCTCTTATCTCACTGTAAGTTGGACAATCCTGAGCTAAGTGTTCCACCCCTCCACAAACAAAACATGGATCTTGTGATTCAACCTTAGCAACTGTATGGGTGACCTTCCTATCTTTGGTTTTCAAGACTTCCAATTTCCTAGTTAAGACTTCTAATTGGGCTTTAAGGTTGTCCTCTTCCCTAAGATGGTAAATTCCACTAGATCGTGACCTATTTGTGCTATCTGTAGCACTAGGTCCAGTCCATGTGTGGGCTTTTTCAGCTAGGTCTTTGAGGAATTCTAAGGCTTCCTCAGGGTCTTTTTGACGAAACTCCCCGTTGCACATCATCTCAACAAATTGGCGCTCCCTAATTGTGAGTCCCTCATAGAAGTAATTAACCAAGCGCCAATTTTCATACCATGATAAGGACACATGTTTAACAACTCTTTGAATCTCTCCCAAGTTTGGTACAAGGTTTCACTATCTTTTTGGGAGAAAGAGGAAATTTGTCTTTTTAGGCCGTTAGTCTTATGTTATGGGAAATATTTGTTGAAAAACACTTGGGTCATTTCTGTCCAAGTTCCTATGGATTTCGGCCTTAAAGAGTATAGCCAACTCTTTGCCCTGTCTTTTAGAGAAAAAGGGAAAAATTTTAACCTGACAAATCTATGGCATTGGCCTGACTATGAAAGGTGCCCACTACTTCTTCAAATTCTCTAACATGCACATACGGGTTTTCACTATCTAAACCATGAAAAGTTGGTAAAAGATGTATCATCCCAGGGTGAAAGTCCAATTTTGGTGTATTAGGTGGAAATATGATACATGATGGTGTGGCTGTGCGGGTAGGATGCAAGTAATCTTTTAGAGTTTTAACGGGGCTTTCCTCATGTTGGCTCATTGTATCAGAATTAGAAGATGAAGATGAACTAAGAATTGGATTTTCTTCGGTTGCAAAATCTTGTTGTGGTTCTAATTATGATTTTTTCATAAATCTCCCTCGTTTGTCTCTAGATTGCTTCATACATCACTCACAATTTGTCTCTCTTTTTATTTTTTTTTGTTTTTTTTACACAAGAAAGTTCTCAAATAAACTCAAAAAGCAATAAGATAACAAAAGTTAGAGAGAATAATAATAATAATAATAATAAAACAAGGTGGCAAAGCCAACCTTTGACAAGTATATATAGAATAAAAAAAAAAATAAAACAAACAAGGCTGCAAAGCCGGCCTTTAACAAGTAAAAGAAATAAGGCGGCAAAGCCGACCTTTAACAAGTAAAAGAAACAAGGCGGCAAAGCCGACCTTTAACAAGTAAAAGAAATAAGGCGGCAAAGCCGTCCTTTAACAAGTAAAAGAAACAAGGCGGCAAAGCTGACCTTTGAAAAGTAAAAGCAGCAAGGCGGCAAAGCCGTCCTTTAACAAGTAAAAGAAACAAGGCGGCAAAGCCGACCTTTGAAAAGTAAAAGGAGCAAGGCGGTAAAGCCGACCTTTGAAAAGTAAAAGGAATAAGGTTAGTCAAAGTTAGGAAAATTAGTCAAATTAGTCAAAGTTAGGAAAATTAGGCAAATTATTCCAAGTTAGGCAAAAAAAAAAAAAAGAAATAAAAAATACAAACCGTCTTTCGTCTATTTTACCTCCCCGGCAACGGCGCCAATTTTTTGTTACGCCCAAAATATACCGCGGTTATTGTAGTATACGTTGAGGTGTCGAATCCACAAGGAGGCCTTTGATAAAAGAGGTTAGTAAAACAAAAATATAAAAAATAATAAAGATATAAAATTTAACTTTGAAGTGATTGGTTCTAAAGAAAATACAATGTTTAATAATTGGAAAAAATCGATGGTAATTAAGAAATAAGGCATCGAGAATCACTTGTATGTTTTGTAAATCTAATATCCACTTTGACTCAATAATTATAACTCAATTGAAAGTTTCACATCCTAAAAAATCAATCGAAAAATATGTATAGTATAGCATAAATGACAAACACATGTATTTGATATGCATAAACTCTTTACAAGCAATATTTACCAACAACATTCATCCTTACAAGTTATCCAAAAGCGACAATATATCACATGACAATATTGCAGTAAAGGACTAACTCATAAAACAAAACTACCAGTAACAATTATAATTCAACACGGATCACATAAAGAAAGCATGACTGAATTTATATGAAATTGAGAATTATAATTTCTGGATTAAAAAGAAATCACAAGATGAGAAACAGTTTAACACATAAACAAACATACAATCTTTATAGCCCTTTAGGTAGAATGAAAGTGGAGAAATAGATAAACTACACATACAAGTTCATCTCTAGCCTTACTAAGAGTTCTAGCCTAACTTACAATTCATTTTTATCATTTCTAAAAAGAAAATACAAGAGAGAATTGTAATATACAATGATAAAATGTGAACTCAAATGATTTTTCTCTCCCCCCATTCAATTCCTCAAGTTGTCCTTAAATAGGTGATGAAATGGAACTATTACACCAAACCTCCATCAATTTTTCCACATTGTCGGCCACCAAACATTCCACCAACTTGTAGCTGATTTTTGACCACCAAATGAATTGGGCTTTGCGGAAAACATGAAAGTTGTAGCATTTTGTCTCAGCTTTCCAGGGCCACCAGATTCATGCAATTTGGACAAGTATTCTCTGAGATATGGCCCAAATACTGGACATAGGTCAGGCTGAGAAACAACTACAATTTGGTTTTGTTGTGTCTCAATTTTGGCCCATCAAATGTTGGATTTGCGCTTTTGATTGTTCTTCAACTTTGTGTAAAATTGAGACATGTTGCTCCAGGTTCAATAATCTCTCCATTTTGATTTATAGATTGAGAGTTGTGTCCATTTTATTAAACCTGAAAAAATGATTTCCATTAATCACAATTTAAGGACAACACTTTATTTCAAGATAAAGACTAAAGAAAATGCAAAAGAAATGAAACCAATGTAAAAGAGGCATAAGCAAAATAATTATGCTAAAATATCATAAAAGCTTTATAATACTGTCCAATTAGCATTAATTATTTATGCTTAAGAGTGTACTTTCATGCGTTTATCAGTCGTCAACATACACTAACAAATATATAAGAATATGGCCACGAGAAAAAATAAAGAGAGAGCTATCAGATTTTGAATTCATGAAGCCATGAAGAAGCAAAAAAGATTTCAACTCATGATACCAAGCTTTTGGTGCATAATGAAGACTATAAATTGCTTTTCGAAGTTTGCACACATGATGAGGAAACTGTTGATTTACAAATCCTGGTGATTGTTGCATGAAGACATCATCTGAAAGTGAGCCTTGAAAAAAAAAAGCATTATTCACATCCAATTGTCGTAATTGCCAACTTTTCGAGATAGAAAGACTTAAGATTAGGCGAACTGTCATTGGCTTGACAACTGCACTAAATGTGTTAGTAAAATCAACACCGTGTCTGTGATGAAACCCTTTGGCAACAAGACGAGCTTTATAACGTGCAACTGATCCATCTAGGTTCCACTTAATCTTCAATATCCATTTACACCTAACAATATTTTGTGTATGGTGGGAGGGAACAAAGGTCCAGGTTGAATTTTTTATGAGTGCATCATATTCTTCACTCATGGCTTACACCATTGAGCAAATTTTTGAGCTTGCAGATAGGTAGTAGGTTCAAAGTCGTCAAAGGAAGTTGAAATGGTGGTGTTAAGGTCAAGAATTTCATGGGGTTTAAAGATATTGTGTTTTGAGCAAGTGACCATTTGAGGTTCAGATAAAGGATTATGATTCAATAAGGTAGGAGAGTGTATACGTACCTATGAAGGACTAGAGGACGTGGCATCATTAGTAGAAGTCATGGAAGGTGATTGCATAGAATGAGTGGTCTTCGTGTCATCACTAGACTCAAGAGCATATGGAGAAGAAGTTGAATGTAGGAAAGAAGTTGATTGTGTTGAGTGCGTATCTTCCAAAATAGTCAAATTATTAATAGAAAGTTATCAAGTGGAGAAAGGAAATTTAGGCAAAGACATGTGTCTAAAACTAGAAGGAATGAGGTACCATTTTGATAGGGAATCATTGGTAGAACGAGAATCAAATAGGGACATATTTTGAAAAGGAAAAGTAGACTCAATAAATATGACATGACGAGAAATAAAACACTTGTTTGTGGAAGGATCTAGGCAAATATATGAGTTGTGAGTGAGAGAGTAACCAAGAAACACACAAGGTTTGGATTTGAGTTCAAGTTTATGAGAGGTGTAGGGACGAAGCCATGGATAACATAAACAACCAAACATTTTAAGTTTGTGGTAATTCAGGTGATTATTAAAAAGCTTTTCAAATGGTGATTGAAATTTGAGGATTGGAGTGGGTAATCTATTGATAAGATAAGTAGCAGCTTGAAATGTAAAAGACCAAAATTTTAGTGGTAAGAAAGCTTTGTGAAGAAGAGTGGGACCAGTCTCGACTATATGGCGATGTTTGCATTCTGCTGAGCCTACTAATTGATGGGTGTAAGGTGGTGATTTAAGATGCTGAATACCAAAGTTGGATAGTTGGTGTGCCAACCCTTGATATTCACCACCTCCATCAGAGTATATGGTTTTAATGGTGGTTTAGAAGAAATTTTCAACTATTTTTTGTAACGAGGGAAAATAGAAAAAATATCAGATTTTTGTCTCATTAGATAAAACTAAGTATATTTAGTAAAATAATCAACAAAAATAACACAATATCGAAAATTTCAAAAGAAATTATTGGAGATGGCCCCCATACATCTGTATATATAATTTCTAAAGGAGAATTACATGACATAGATGAAAGACCAAAAGAAAGTTTGTGACTTTTATTACAAAGATAGGAGTCACAATGAGATTTGACAAAATGAGACAAAGGAAGAGAGTAATTGGACATTACTTTTTGTTGAACTAACATAGATGGGTGGCCAAGACGACGATGCCAAATATCAAATGAGACAGCAGTAGTGGTTGTGAAGGCAGTAGGATGAGAGCTCTGAGGTGATGATGACGACGACGACGACCACTCATATATGTTGCCCTTACTTCAACCTCAGAGCAAGAATGCTCCCGTGCTCAAATCCTTCACAATAAAAGAGTCAGGAAAGAATTTAATTGATGCACTATTTTGTTTACAAAATTGAGATACAGACAGATGATTCTTTTATTAGGTGGACGCAAAACATTGTTTAATGTAAAGCAAATATTTGAAGAATTAAGTTTGGTAGAACCGATATGAGAAATAAGAATACCATTACCTTCTCCAATAGAGATGGCAATTTGCCCCGCGGGTCCGGGGCCCCGGTGTGCCCCGCTGGGTCTGGGGCGGGGCAAGACCCGTCAAAACAGTATTTTGGGGCGGGTCCGGGGCAAATAAATTTTGCTTCGGCCGGGGCGGGTCCGGGTCCGGGGCAAGGCTCTTGGACCCGTTGACCCGCCCCGCCCCGCAAGATTTAGGGGTGCATTTGTAATATTTTAAACTATTAGGACTGTCAAATAATTTTTTAGGTTATATTTGTTAAATTTTTCATATATATGAATTCTTAATATTTTTACAAATAATAAGAATACTTTAATAAAAGTTATATTTTACTTAATAATTAACATCTTTAACATCAATTTGATCATGTTATAATGACAAATAAAATATTTTGTATTTTATAGTAATTAAATTTGTATAATATATACAATCTTTATATATATTATTAAGTACTAATTGAATTATTACAATATTAGCAATATTATTTTCAAAATGTATGCCTTTCATATAATCAATATATTATTTTTTAAATATGTAAATAGAAAATGATGAAAACAATTTTATAACCTTAAATATATCATTTATCGTAATTTAAATTAATTACTTAGATTATTAATGTTTCATAAATATATATAATGTTAATTAATTGGCATATATCAATCATATTTTACTATTATTAGATTGAAATTAAATCAACATGCTATTAAAAAATTATTTAATTGTATTATCAATTATTTAAAAAATTATCAATTAATTAATTTACAAGCAATAATACGCATTTTACATTATTTCTAATAGTGTATGTAATAATATTACTAATAAAATCAAATGGTAATTAATGATAATTAAATATTTGCATTTTATAGTAACTAAATTTGGATAATATATACAATCTTGATATAGATTACTAAGTAATAATTAAATTATTACAATATTAACAATATTATTTTTAAAATGTATACTTTTAATATAATCAATTTATTATTTTCTATATATGTAAATAAAAATATAATAAAAATAATCTTAGAACGTTTAATATATGATTTATCATAATTTAAATTAATTAAGTAAATTATTAATATTTTATAAATATGTATAATGTTAATTAATTGGTATATATCAATCATATTATTACAATTACTATATTAAAATTAAATCAACATGCTATTGAAAAATTATTTAATTGTATTATCAACTATTTTAAAAATTATTAATTAACTAGTTTACAATCAATAATATACTTTTAATATTATTTCTAATAGAGTATGTAACATTATTACTAATAAAATCAAATGGTAATTAAATATTTATATTTTATAATAATTAAATTTGTGTAATATATACAATATTACAATCT